>JAJTUV010001904.1:0-231161 GCA_021653895.1 Mastomys natalensis | reverse complement strand
CCCCCCACAACACCATTATAGTCTCTCACCTTTTTTTTTTAACAAAATATAGATTGCCGTAACCTGATAGGGTGTCAGCCCAGTTGTGAGAAACAAAGTCATAGATAGGTTATGTAACTTTCCAGGTCGGATCATTTAAAGAAAAGCAACTGGATGAATGAGTTCCCTCTGTTTCCCACTGAAACAATTGCAGGTGCTTCTAGACCACTCTCTTTGCTAGGGGCAGCACAGACACATGGCAGAATGTGGGAACAGCCAAATGTGACATATGCAGCCACACAGGCAATTACAGAATAGTAGAGCAAATAAGTAGATAGCCAGAGTCTTTAGGGAGGACTGGGCACAATACTCCAGAGCCTATAACTTTCCTACTACCATGGAGCTGCTAAGTTTAGGCTAAACAAGCACTGTCTTCTACTCCTGGACACACTGAAGGACGGAGGGAGTGATGAGGATAGGGGCAGAGGGATCAATCAAAGAGACCATATAGAGGTAGACAGCCATATTAGGGCAGGTTTCAGAAATAGCTCATAGAGATGAAACGAATAGACATCTAAGGTGTGGAACTAGCCTGGGCAAAGCTTTGGGCTAAAGGTGAAAGCAGCCTTCATGGGATGGAAGAGCATCAGTAAATATGGGACCAGAGCAAGAAATCCCTTAAAAATGATGCTGAAGTCAAAAGGCAGGCATCAAAAGGCAGGTAAATATTAGAGCGCTTTTGGTGACAGTATGTATGTGGAGGTGGAGAGGAGAAAGACCAGAGAGTCTGTCTTAGCCTATCTCATGTGTGCGTATATAGAGAACAAAGGTCAATATGGAGTACCTTCCTCTAATTATTGATAAGGTCTCTTATTAAGCCTGGATCTTACCCTGCATTCCTTGGGCAGTTCACTTCCCTGCAGGAACATGCTGCATTGCCCTTGTGCTTATCTGAAGCCTTAGCTGTGGAGAAGGACACCTCTCAGAAGTCTAAACCAAAGGTGGGCACAAGTACCCACGCCTTTAATTTGCCTCTAATCTGATTGGCTTCTCCATTGTTTCTACACCCCCTTCCTCCAAGAAACCTAAGCATGACTCAAAGGTCACGCATTAGTTACTTTTGCATTCTTTTGACAAAATACCTGTGGCATTTGAATAGGAAGTGGCCCCATAAGGTCTATTTTGAGTACTTAGTCATCAGGGAACGGCACTGTGTGGAAGGATGAGGCGGTGTGGCCTTGCTGAGGAAGTGTGTCACTGTGTATGGGCTTGAGATTTCAAAAGCTCATACAAGGCCCAATTCATTCTCTCTCTCCTCTCTCTCCTCTCTCTCCTCTCTCTCCTCTCTCTCTCTCTCTCTCTCTCTCTCTCTCCCTCCCTCTCTTTCTCCCTCTCCCTCGCCCTCCCCCACCTCTCTCTCTGATGTCAATGGATCAGGATGTACCTGTTAGCTACTGCTCTAGCACCATGTGTGCTGCCATGCCTCCTGCCATAAGAGAGTAACCCTCTGAAACTGTAAGCCAGCCCTGAATTAAATGCTTGCTTCATAAGAATTGCCTTGGTCATGGTGTTTCTTCACAGTAATAGAATAGTTACAAAGACAAGACCCAATAGAAACAACCTAAGGAAAGATTAATTTGGCTTATAGTTTCAGGGGTTTTTAATTTACTTTTTAAATCCAGTTTGATGTGTCTGTGTTTATGTGTGTATGTATGCATGTATGTGCTTGTGGAGAACAAAGGTCAATATGGGGTTCTTCCTCTAATAACCTCAACTTTTTATAACGTCTCTTATTGAGCCTGAATCTTACCATTTTGGCTAGAATGGCATGACAGTGAGCCTCAGTGATTTGTCTGTTCCTCACCTCAAGCACTGAAGTTACAGATGTAAACAGCCACACCAGGTTTTTATGTGAGTGTTGATGATCTGAGTTCAGGTTGTCATGCCTGTACAGCAAGTAGTTTACCCACTAAGCCATTTCCAGAGCCTGCTTTTTTGTGTCAAGATTTTCCCATGTATCCCTGGTTGGCTTGGAACTTGCTAAATAACCCAGGCTGGCTTAGAATCTGTGCTGATATCCTTGCTTCTCCCTTCCAAGTGCTGGGATTACAAGCATGAACTGCCATGGCCAGTGTGACTCACAGTTTTGGAGGATCTCAGTTCATCATGGCAAGGAAGACATGCAAGAGTCGACATCAGCGGGAACATGTGACAGAGGCACTTTGCATCAAGGCAAAATGGGGAGCAGAGTGGCACAGAAATTAGGGGCTAACCTATAACTTTCAGGTGACCTACAACTTTCAAGTAACCTATTTCTATTTGCTAGGCCTAACCTTAGTTTCATAGCTTCCCAAAATGAAGTCACCAAGCTGGGGCACATGCATTCAAAACGAGTCTATGGGGACATTTCAGATTCAGATCATAGCTGTACCCAAACATGTTTCACGCCCCTTGGTTCTCGATACTGTTCATGCTTTTCTGCATGATTTCCTTTGCAGAAGAATTACGATTCTGCTATCATGTTCTTAGTTTTTCCACCTCAGAGCGTGTGGTAAACTATAGACAAGGATTTCCAAACTATTCTTGGAAACTAGAAAAAGTAAATTAAATGTAACATGGATTGCTTTGGTCTTCCCATCTATGTTTTTAGGTTGCTATTTATTCTTGACATATAGAATGCCTAAGGAATTTCTGACTGCGTGCAGCTGAGAAATTCTAGAAGAGAATTTGGATTCCAGCAAAATGTTCCAAAGAAATCTGTGTTTTATATTTTTCTGTTGCTCACCAACTTGAAGTAGTTTGTCCATATATTACTAAAAGTTGCATTAAAAATACAGCAAAGTCTTTATTTAATTAGAGTAGGGTGTTTAAACCCACATTTTCTGGTTTAAAAAAAATGAAAAAACAAATTTTAACTAGTGCAGCTCTTAGTAATGTATTTGGCTTCGAGTCAGAGAAACCCTGACTAAACTGACTTAGCAATAATAATTGCTTCCCATAACACCAAGCCCAGGACTCAAGGTCTTAGGATTTAGTGTTCCTGTGACATCAATGATACAAGTTGATATTTTTATCAGCAGACACTTTCTAGGTTGCAAGAAGGGGCCACCAGTCTAGGATCATCTCTTCATGCAGCCTGTCTGAAGTGGCACATTTCTTAAGTCATCCTTTTTTTTTTTTTTTTGCTAAGGAAGCCATTCCCAGAAGTGTCCCCACCCCTACCCCCACTCTGCCCCTGCTTTCTGTTCTCCTTTCTTTCTTTCTTTTTTTTTACCAGAATCATATCATTCTCATTCTCTCTCTTTCTCTCTCTCTCTCTCTCTCTCTCTCTCTCTCTCTCTCTCTCTCTCTCTCTCTTTCTCTCTCTCTCTCTCTCCTAAGCTTTTTGAAAGCTGGACAAGATGAAGGGTTGATTAGCAAGGAGTTTAAGAGTTTGGCTTGGCTTTTTGGTATTTTGACCAAGCTATCTATCTATCTATCTATCTATCCTTGATGTCTTTTCCCTGGATTTTGCTTTAAATTTTTGGCTAAACTTCTTCCTCATATAGTGGACTATATTCCACCTTTCTGATGGCATGAAATATTTAAAAAAATTCCAGCTCACTGGATAGGATTGTAAGTATTAATTTTTCATTATTCTCGGTTCTAGGATCCAAAGGTTTGAAAGAATGGCCTGAATTTATACTGGTTATGAAGATGAAGTTTGGTTGGTACAGTGTGGGCAAATCGCCAACATTCATTGGCTGTGATGTACCTTCTAATAAGAAAGGTGGAGGGCTGAAAGCATTGTTGGCTACACTGCCTCCAATTTTAATTGCTTGGCTATTGGCTGTGCTTACTTGGTTCCCTAACTTGTAGAGTAAGGAATAGAACCGGCCACCAGGGTCAGGGAGACGTGCCTCTTCTAAGGTCACATATCAAGTCTTATGATTCTCAACTGTAGCTCAGCACAGTGTGATGCACAGTCTGAAAATGACCCTAAAAGTCCACCAAGGAAATGAGCAACTGGAACTAGAAACCTCTCAGCAGAAAAAAAAAAAAAAAAAAAAAAAAAAAAACACCCAAGTCCAGAATCCCCTGCTGCAGGGAGACCACACCATCCTACAGTCTCCAAGGTCTGCAGAAGTTAAGCATCCAGGTTTCCAGCAACGTCTATAAACAAGTGGGTCTCAAATCCAGGCTTCCTGGACTAAGAATCCTGCTAAGGCAGCTGTTCCAGTCTACTTTCTCTGGGGATGCAGGCAAGAAGGGATCCCAGTCTTGTACTGGAATATGGACCCATGCTATGCATCCTCCAAAACCACCTTGGTCTCTTTGTGGGACCACAGGAAGTAGGAACCCATTCCTTTCCTGTGTGATCTTACTGACACAGTTTTCTTTTCCCCAATGAAGTCTATTTCTTCACTAAACCAGGATGAATTAACAGAATTTATTTCAAATCTGAGGCGAAAGTACTCTAAAAGACCCAATGTGCCTACAGGACACACTGGCTTCTTTCATGTAGACAAACAGTAACATTTAATCATTCTCACCTGTGCTAAACTCCGAACACAGTAATGCAGGAAAAATACCTGTAAGACACTTTCAGGGGCTAGGGACATGGCTCAGCAGTTAAGAGCACTGGCTGCTCTTACAGAGAACCCTGGTTCAACTCCCAGCACCTATATGGTGGCTCACAGCTGTCTGTAACTCCAGTTTCTGGGGATCTGATGCCTTCTTCAGTCCTCTGCAGGAATCATTCATGCAAGTGGTGCATAGACAAACACACAGGCAAAACATGCATACACATAAATCAATAAATCAATAAATAACAACAGAATGTTTCACTCCTAGTTTGAATCACACCTTAAATTTATGTACATACACAATGAACATACCCTTTGCCCTTTAAATCTATCTTCCTAGATACTTTACTGAAAGCCCATTGTGTTCTTCATAGTGTAGCCTCTTCTTGGG
The DNA here is from genome assembly GCA_021653895.1 of Mastomys natalensis. Taxonomy (NCBI): domain Eukaryota; kingdom Metazoa; phylum Chordata; class Mammalia; order Rodentia; family Muridae; genus Mastomys; species Mastomys natalensis. The sequence continues at coordinate 226,226 of JAJTUV010001904.1, read as the reverse complement.
TTGAACTCTTTGTGGGACAGGGAAGTGCTACACTGAGAGATAAGTGCTACACTTATCACTGACTGCATCCTTGGGCAATCTGCTGACTCTCGATTCTTAGGGTAAATTCTCACTTCCCAAAGGAGGCTTTTGGTTCTTTATATACAGGTGCCATGCACATAACCTATTCCCATCTCCTCCTTTTCAGGCAAGACTCAATACTAGGGAACTCCTAGATGAAGCTAGCAGAATGGAATCCTCACCCCTACATTTTAAAAATGTGGCATAAGGATACATGCCTCTAATCCCAGCACTGAGAGACTAGGTAGGAGAAGCAGTTCAGAGCCAAGACAGGCTACAATGGGCATGCCTTGTCTAAAAGCAAACAAAAAAGGATACAAACAAATAGGATATATCCTTCAATTTATCAATACATTGTCATCCCTCTCACCACGAGATGATCATGGCACTTTATCTCTTCTAGCATGTGAGTTTCTTCATGTGCTTTGCTTTAGCAAACATGACAGAGACAGTGGCCTTGGAAGAGTGTGCACACTGGGAGTTGCCATCTTTTCTGTTTCTGGAACCCAGCAGCCAGTGAAAAGCCTGACGTCATCGACAAGCTGATGCAGATACTTTCTCTGCACTGTAGGTTAACGACCAGTCATATGCATGAAGCCATGCAAGATCAACCCGCTTCTGACTGACCCACCCACTGCCTGAAGCTACCCAACTGAGCCCAGCTATGACTCACAGCAGAATCACCAAGCCAAGTTCAGAACTAACAGCTGATAGATATCCAGAATCGGGAGTTTGTCATGAGTGCTGATTCACATCCCTCCATTTTATGTTGTTACACAACAACAGATGTGAGATCAATGGAACAAGTATCCATAATGGAAGGGTATGATAAAGCTTTCAATATTGTAGTTCTGTAACTTGATGAAAAGATGCCAATGCCTGAAACACTACAACACATAATCCAAATAAAGCCATAGTTGAAGACCACATCATCTTATGCATTCTTTCACATACAGAATCCCAGACACACATAACATATAATCAGAGGGAGTTATGACTGACTTTTGCACATGACCAGAGGGAACTATGACTAATTGTTGCACATCGTCCTCACATTGGTTCTTCATCATGCAGTGTGTTGTTACCATCACGGTGGCTGAGTGCTTGAGATGCACACTATGTGTGTTTCCTTTGCATGATTTCTATCCCATTTTGAGGAAGAGCTATATGCACTTTAAAAAGGGAGTTGTAATGTGTGGACTAGCTGTTGAAATCACTTGTAAACTCATAGACAGCTATAAAAAATGAAGCTACTATAATGCTAAAGGAAATTACCTTCGGACTACTATCCAGCACAGTGCAATTTCCGTCAGCTAAGGCAGAGGCCTTGTGAGTGAGAAGCAATATTAGAAATGCCTGCAGACCCATAACTCCCACTGCTGAGGGAATGGCAAAGAAACAACAGCAGCAGCAAGCGTTCCCAGTGTTTTTGCCTGGTGTTGGTAGCAAATGACAGTTTTCCATAAGGATAATCCTTCAACATTAAAAAAGGTGTGTGTGTGTGTGTGTGTGTGTGTACACATAGAAAGGTGCACAAAAACCCTAAGGGAACATCAGCTGTTCTCTTTTATAATCTTTTCCCTATTACTTTTGAGTTAGGGTCTTTCTCTCTAAACCTGGAGGTCACAGTTTCTCATTGAACCTGAAGTTCCTAGCAACTCGCCCTCTGGCCTGCTGATGGACAGATGTTTAAGTGTGTGTACAGCACCTAGCCTGTTACATGGGGGCTGGTATTCAAGCTCTAGACTTCATGTTTGCATAACAGGTACTCTTAACACTGAGCTATCTCTCTAGCCCCAAGGACGTTATAAGAAAATCACAGTTTATCTAAATCCTTACTGAAAGTTGGGGAAACAGCACTTTTTAATTTTGGAAATGATTCCACCTTGCTGTGGCTTCTGCTTACGGTTCTCAAGTCACACGTACCACATGGAACACACATAACCCCTGGCTTTGGTTACAAACCTGGTATCCACCTGAAGTCACACAAGAGAAATACAGGCCAGGGAAAGGCATTTTTGAGCACAGAATGTCACACTAGAGATGGTGTCCTTTTCCAACTCTGCCTTTCCATGGCTTATGGCTCAGGCTTTGAAGCACAGGGACATCAAGAAAGTGAAGACAGATTTTTATCTCCATTTGTGGAGCCCTTTCTCCCACTTCTGCTTGCAAGTCCCCTGAGGACTTCAAAGTCTTTCCTCCTTTGGATGCCCAGAGCTGAGCCAGGAGGAGGGATGTAGGGCTGTTGGAAAGTACATTATGCATTACAGAATGTCCTCTCTTATCTTGCTTTTTTTTTTTTTTTGGCTTGAAGGACAGAGACAGGGAGGGGAGTTTTGTTCTAGCTGATGGCCTGCACAACATTTAAAAAAATTACTTCTGATTTAAAAATGTTTTTTGAGAGAGGGCCTCACTATGTAACTCAGACTGGCCTTGAACTTACCTGGCTTCCAAAGCCCTGGGGCCACAGATACAATCCCCAGCGTCCAATGTTTAAAACCTATTTTTTCAAATGTTAAAATCCCATCTTTATAGTTTTATGGAGCAGTAGGATGAGAACTCAGCACAGAGATGCCTTGAGGTTTGAGATGCAGTTCCGTTGGTACAGTGTTTGCCTTGCATGCATGAAGCCCTAGGTTCAGTCCTCACTACCTTAAACAAGTATGGGGCACATGTCTGTAATCCTAGCACTTAGGTAGGTGAAGCCAGGAACACTGCAAGTTCAATGTTACTGTCCACTCTACAACACGTTTGAGGCTAGCCTGGGATACATGAGATGCTGTCTCCAATACACAAGTTATCAAGCAAAAAGGGAAAAAAAAATTAAAAATGTTTGATCAACAATCGGCCAAACAAATACAAATGAACACAAAGAGATGGCTGTAAATATGTAAGTGCTTACTTGTGTCACAGGTGATTGTGAGCAATATGGAAGTGCTTACTTGTGCTAACATCTGCAAATGGTCAAATTGTGTGTGCTTCCTAGAGTCCTGGGACCTGCTCCTCCTTAGGCTTCTTGGATGGCTTCATTGCTCAAAGCCGAGTAATGCTTGAACCTGAGAGGATGCCCAGGACCTCAGACTCAGGGCTGAGGGAACTCAGTGTTGACTGATTCAACAGCTCCCCTTCCCTCTCCCATGCCTATCTGAGAGTGGGGAAAACAACTAGGGAGATTTTATGGGCTGAGTTATGTCCGCCCAAAAGACATGTTTAAATCCTGATACCCAAACTTATGAATGTGACCTTCTTTGGGATAGGGTCTTTGCACATATTGAGCTTAAGATGAGGCCATCAGGTGGGGTTCCCAAGTCAGTCTGCCTGGTGTCCTTATCACAGAAGAAACACAGTCATACAAATACATGAGGGAGAATACCATGCAAGACAGGCAGAGTGGAAGCAGGGGAGCTTTAAACCAGAAAGAAGCACCAAGGTGGCTGACACCTGGCAGAAGTAAGGAGGAGGCAAAAGGTCCCCTGCCTCTTACCCAGGCTTTACAGGGACCACGTGGAACTTCCATTTTTAATATCTGGCTTCCAGAGCTGTGAGACAATACATTCCTGTCGTTTTAAGCCACACTGTTTATGCTACATTGTTAGGCAGCCCAAAGGGATGAATAAAGGGGGTTGAGGCCACTAGCCCACTTTCCCACTTGTGATAGCCTAAGAAGCAGGAGAATGTACCCCTATGATTCCCTTTCCAGAATCCTGTCTGTCCTCCTGGGCTTCCCTGCTCTGAGGCTTACCCATAAGCTGTAGGTCCAGAGCCATACAGTACAAGGATATCCATCAGAGACCTGCCACACCAGGACCACCAAGATTCACCCCTCTCCCAATAACTACTACAACAGGACATCCAGGGACCAGAACCACCAGATGGCTAAAGGCTCTCAAAAGATCACAATCAAACAGGGTAACATGACACCTCCAAAGCGCAGTTACACTACGAGAGCAAGCAAAGAAAGAGTTAAAGCTATAAAATTTCGGACACAAAACATCCAGGAAGTCTGGGATACCATGAAAAGACCTAACCTAAGAATAATAATAATAGAAGAAGGTGAAGAGTCCCAACTCCAAGTCCAGAAAATATTCTCAACAAAATCACAGAAGAAAACTTTCCCAACCTAAAAAAAAGAGATGCCTATAAACATACAAGAAACTTAGAGAACACCAACTAGACTGGACCAGAAAAGAAAACCCTTCTGGCACATACTAATCAAAACACAAAATCTACAGAACAAAGAAATAATATTAAAAATGGCAAGGGAAAAGGCCAGACAGGAGCATGTTGTCCTCTGAAAGGCTTCACCCAGCAGCTGACTCAGACAGATGCAGACACCTACAGCCAGACAGTGGCTGGAGCTTGGGGAAGAATAGGAAGAAGGACTGCAGCCCCTAAGGGGATAGGAACTCCACAGGAAGACCAACAGAGTCAACTAACCTGGACCCTTGGGGCTCTCAGAGACTGAACCACCAACCAAAGAACATACAGGGGCTGGACCTAGGGCTCTCCACACATATGTAGCAGATGTGCAGCTTGGTCTTCATGTGGGTCCTGAATAACTGGAACAACCCAAAAGCTGTTGCCTATATGCAGGATATGTTTTACTAGCTGGGCTGCCTTGTCTGGCCTCAGTGGGAGAGTTAGACCTAGCCTCACAGAAACTTGAAGTGCTGAGGGGAGGGTGCTACACAGGGGCCCCCCATTGGCTCAGAGGAGAAGGGGAGGGGAGAAAGAGGGGGTGACTGGGAGGGGGCAGTGAATAGGATATAAAATGAATAAGTAAAAAATTAAAATAAATTAAAAAAATGAGCCATACTGTTGCATCTAAAGAACTGGAAAGTATTCATTCTTTCCATCTCTATTCGTCAACACTTCATTTGCTTCTTTTGTTTTTCTCTTGATATTTCCTTACCTTTTGCTTTCCTTTGAAAGTTTCTGACTTCATGGGACTTCCCATTCAAAATATTTCAATGAGTGTCTCCAAAGAACAGACACACCCATTCTTCTTCATAATGAATGGTCAAGGAATTCAAGCCAATATAAAACTACTGTATAATAAAATGACTATGTTCCAATTTCCCCATTGTCCCCTAATTGCCAATTTTTTTCCTTCCTCCTCTTCCTCTCTTCCCTTGATTCCTTTATGATTGGATGCAGGCCCTAGACACTGGCCTATCATGTCTCTTTGTTAACTTTTCATTTGGAGCTTCCCAACACCCCACTTTTGTCTTTTTACTCCTTTGACTTTCACAACATACAATTTGAAGGAGTCTGAGCAACCTGCTCTAGGAAGTGACCCGCACGGTGACATTGACTACTTGCTTTGTGATTCAGGTTAGATATAAAGAGACATTCTTTGGTTAGGAATGGACTCCTTCGCTGTGCATTCCCACTGCATCTCAGCATCAAGTGCCTTTCAGGAGTTTTGTTAGGCAGGTATCTATCTGCAGGATCTTCCCAGTGTAAAGAAAGATGCCTTTTCAGGATAATGAGTCATCTGACACTTGAGGGAGTTCACGTTCCCAATGCCTAAACATGATCCAGATATAAAAGTAAATGTTCACACAACACATCATTCCACAGCTGAAATGCAATACCTAGCATGATCAGCTCGAGGCTCATGCTTTCACAAGGAGTAAAGGTGAGGTTAAGGTTAAAACTAGCCTTCCTCCTTTACCACCCACTGGCCAGCCTACAGAAATCTAAAGGCACTCTCACAGCTTTACCAACCAAATAACATCATCCAGGCTTGGGTCTCATCTAAGCACTCTAGCTTTTATTAAAATTTGCATTAATGCATTGACTTAGTTTCAATCCCCTGTCCCCCTGAGCCCCCAAATTACACTGAAACATAAGAAGGCATACTAAAAGTTAAACGTATTAAAGAGCCATATCATAGGGAGGGAGCCCCAAGGCTTAAAGCACAAAATGACTTTAGGCAAATCAAAGTCTGCTTCTCAGCACGCCAAGGCTGCAGTGCCATGGATAACACAGAGCTTATTCTATTACACTTCAGCAGGGTGGTGGTTTCATTGCTGGCTACCACAGAGAACATGAACTTGAGAAAGCAGGACAAAAATAGATCCTCACAGCCATGACAATAATTTCTGAGAGGTCAAAATACTCTCTACTTTAGCTGGAAGTTATTGCTTTGGTACTCAATGTACCACAAACACATCCTGAAAGTCTCTGGGGGAATATTAAACCTGGATCTCAGGGTGCATAAGGCACCAGGCCAAGCTGTGCCATAAGAGGATATGATCACTGAAGGACTCCTGCGAAGCTAGTTCTGTATGGCTGTCCCCACCAGGCTGCAGGTTCCATGAAAACAGGGTCATTGTCCTGTTTTATCTTTAGTGTCCAGAATAATGTCAAGTACACACCAGGTGTCCAATAATTATAGGTTGGATGAATTAATGACAAAAAAGTCATGCTCTTCCAGGTTAGTTCAACTCAGCTTTACACAGGCTTCCAAAGGAGAGCTGTAACATTTTGACTCCTCTGCCTCCTTTTAATTATAAAATATGCTTCTCTAGAGTGTAGAAAAGGGAGTACAGAGGGCCTTTTAGTTCCTCTCCCCCGCAACAGCCCAGCTGGTCACTTCAGGGCAGACAAGTGTCAAGACTCAACTCTGTGTGCTGGATCAGGTTATTACCACCCCTCCTGAGGCCACAGATCTTTCTACCTCTTTCTTTCTTTAACACAACAGGAACCAGGAAAAACTCACTCGTCCTCACTGCTGAGTAACCTCCTTCTGAAAGTTTCATTGTTAAAAGGTCATGGGGAGAAGGAGATCTGAACACGGTGAATAGGCTGTGTCATTTGCATAACTACTTATTATTTCTTTACTTTGTCTAGATCTATTGGTAGAAATTTTGGTCCATTTTATTAAATACATAATAGTTAATCAAAAGAAACGATATGCCCTAGAAATTTTAATATACTTTTTGTTCATGTATAAACATAGTTTCAAGGGGCTCCAGAAGAACCAATTAGCCTTAAATCAAGATCCTCCAGATTCATGTATGGGGGCCAACAAACAACAGAAAATGGCACAGGAAAACGGCATTCTTTCCAGAAAAACAGCAATATTAGAAATTAAAACTTAAGAGTAGCAGTCTGCAGTCACTGGTGCATATTCCATATGGGTCTACAAAGGCCCATGAAGGGCTATTGAGCTTTGCTGTGGGAGTGTGGAAAGCAGGCCTGGCAACGGCTGTGCCTTCACAGTATAATGAGGTGGGACAAGGACTTGAATGAAGAATGCCTGACCTCAGAGCCCTCTTGCTTGAGTCTCCACAGTGACTGAATCCAAGTGCAGGGTAGAAATGAAACCTGTTATTTACAATTGTTGTCTGGCAAGTCTTCAAGGAAGTCTTTGATGGTGTCTGAAAGCGCTTGTGTTTGCAGCCACGCAGGACAGATAAGCTCCTGTTAGGTCACTGCCCTCAGAGTTCACAGGAATCCCGTACTGTTCTAAAAATCTTTTGATTTTACTGAGTCTCTCGATAGCCTTTGTTTCCCCCTTCAATCCCTCATCAAAGATGAAATCATGGATGCAGTTCAGTTCTAGAGCAGTCCATGCTTGACTGTATGGAAAGCTTTGCCGCAGCAAACGGGGTGAATGAGGGACACTGGGCACAGCCTTCAGCATGGCCCAGCTAAGGATTCTGTTACTGATGGCTTGCTTAGACATACAGATCCAATGGCCCGTTCTTTCTCCCTTTCCCTTGGAAAAAAATCTGGGAGCAGGGGCAGACGCTATATACAAAGGTTTTTTGAAGTCTAAAATACAGAAGTAAGTGGAAGGCATATATTCCTCAGATTGTTATTTAATGGTGTTAGGTTGGGGTGAGGAGACTTCCCATAGCCATTCCTATGTTGGCAACTGCTTTCTGGAGTTCACATTCTCTACTTCTGCAGACACAGGTCTTTTCTCCTCCACCAATACTCACCAGATAAGTACAAAAAAAAAAGACCATTTAAAACTAGTCGTAAGCAAGTATATATCTCTTTTCCTTTCTTGCAAATTAATTTTCCCTTTAATGCAGATGTGATTAGGCCAATAAGCAGGAGTTCCTTTCTAAACAAGTGCATCTCTCTTCCAACTCTAGCCCATGTGTAACCACCATTAACAAGACTCTAATCTTTTGGATTTGAAGGACCAATCAATTAAAAAAAATACCCCGAAAGTGCATTGGAATGAGTCTGTCAAGTTTCCTTTTTGCAATTAGAGAAGTCAGTCACAGATGTCATTATCATGACTTCAGAAGAAAAAGAAACACAAAAGAAAACTTATGGAATGAACATAACTTTAGCTAAATAAGTTTTAAAATCAGTTACCTTATAGAACTTTGGGGTTTTAGAATCATTGTCAACCATTTTAGAAAAAGCATTCTGCCACGTTAGTGAAAATTCTCTTGTTATCCTGAAGCTCAAGTGGAGGGCTGGGTCCAGGGAACAGTTTTGCTGATTTCTCTCCTTCTCCTGTCATGGAGAAATGGTCTTTCTTCTTTGTTGAGCATTTTGTGAATAACTTCTGTTATGGCACACTGTTACATAATTATTCCCGTCAAGCTTATCCAACAGCTACATCACAAGGTTCTTATTTTTATTGAATTTATTTAGAGTGAGTGCCTGCATGCACCTGTGCACAGTGGTGGTACTCCAAGAACACACCGTAGGAGTCTTTCTCACATTCCATTGTGTTGGTCCTAGGGATCAAGCTCATGTCCTTAGGCTTAGTGGCAAGTGACTTTACCTGTGGAGCCATCTTCACAGCCACCCAGATGACACCGATTGTCTGACTCTTTCTCGCTTTTCAGAACGTAAGCCCCAGAATACATAAAGCATTCTAAAATGATTTATCAAATATACTTGCATAGTCAGACACAAAGAAAAGATTCTTTCCCTATACCAAACTGATCACCATCTGCCAACTGGCATGCCACAGTAGAGACCACTGAAGTCCTAGAGATGAACAGAAAGCTACAAATACATTCATGTTCCACAGGCACACAGTCGTGGCTTTGTGGATTTAAACTGAAGTTGAAGTAAGTAGAAAACACCCGTGTCCTGAAAAACAACCTCAGCTAAGAGACTGGCTTAGAGCTCTGTTTCAGCACTGTTAATGATACTGATTTATACATGTTCCAGTGAGAATGGAATTTTCAGACACAGTATGGAGTAGGAACCATCAAAAGGTAGGGTAATAGTCAGCAGTAAATGAAACACTCTGTGCTCATTAATCCTCATCATTTTTTGATGAGTCATGGATTTGTGGTCTGAAAACTGAACACCGAGCCCAGTAATTCCCTGAAACCAGGAAAACAACATTTTCTAATTTATTTTTCTGACAAAAATCTGGCTGCCATTCAGCAATGCAGTAGAAATACGTTCCACAAAAATGTACTTTATGGGATTCTCAATACACTGACAATTTCTTTCTTATAAGGAGTAGAACCATTAAAATCTTTCAATTCCTTGTATATTATCTATCACAATATAGTTCCTTACACACAATATAGTTACACTTTTAAGTGTAAGGAACTAAAATTATAATCAATTGTTTCTAATGAAGAGAAGGTAACATATTGTGTTCTGTTTGTTATTTCAACTCCTTAGTGGCGTGTTGAAAGTTGAGTCATTTAGTTCTGCCTTAGAGGTAAGATTTGCATTCACTTAGAGATCAAAGTTGTGAGGTACACTGTTCTATGGGTGAAATTGTGGCAGCCCTGGTGATTGGAAGGAGACTGAAAACAGATCATCAGGAATTGGAAGCAGCAGTAGGTGCCAAACTCAAGCATGTTTAACCCCAATGCCCTTATGAAGGCAGCACAGCACAGATGCACCTCAGTACTCCTGCATGGCTGCTAGTAGCCTCCTAGAAGGCCCTAGGTGATCTTTGGGGCTAGAATTCACATCTTTATGGAATTCCTCTCAAGGTTTTACCAAGGTTGGTTTGTGTAATGAGCAGACTATCTCCCTGATAGTTGTACGTCACTCCTAAGATTGCTGAACCTTCTGTTTGGGTCTTTTTCTTAGATCACTCACTCTGGGAGAAGCCAGCCACCATACTGTAAGCATCTCAATAGAGAGGCCCATATGTAAGGAACAAAAATGTTCTGCCCAGACCCACGTAAGCAAGCTGGACAAATATTCTCCAGCCCCAGTGGAGCCTTCATACATTTTTGCCATTTGATGTTTGAAAAGAAGAGCTTCTCTTAAAAGTTAAGACAAAAGTCTCCTGCCTGGTGCATTCACTGAACACAACAATAAGGAAAGGTCGGTGTCCACTCAGGTACTTTTAGAAAAATGACTGCTTATCTGCTGGCCTCATAGAGATGCTTCTTGACTCACAGTGTGGTTATAGCCCAGTAACCCGTAAATTCAATGAGTGCCAAAAAATTGCCTTCCCTGGAGCCAGGAGACCTCTGCCCTCACTTTATTTTTCTCCTCAATCACTGCATTGCCTCTTGAAATTCAAACATGAAATGAGAAACCACGAAAGCACTCAGAGTATCAGGGATGATACAGTCTCTGTTCTTGTTTCTGTCCAGAACATGGTTTGTTAATTTCACTGTATTACTTTCTGGTGGTTTGAATAGAAATGGTCCCTGTAGGCTCATATATTTGCACTCTTAGTCTCCAGTTGGTGAACAGCTTGGAAAGAACACATCAAACCCAGTGTCTCTCTGTGCCTATCACCCATAGATGAGGATGGTAAGCTTTTGGCTAAGGAAGAAGTTGGTACCAGGGGGTGGTACACTGCTGTGCTAGGGCTGATCATGCTATTTCTTGAAGAAACAGAAACATATTGGGACTTTGGACAAGAAAAGTCATTGAATACTTTAAGCAGGGCTTACTGGGCCATCCTACTAGGAGCTGTAGGAAGTGGTACTGAGAGCAATGTGGGCCCAGCTCAAGAGGTTTCAAAGGGGAAGAATATTAGCTAGTGGCTTAGAGATCATTCTTGTGATAGTTTCATAAAGAATATGGCTGCTTCTTGTGATAGTTTCATAAAGAATATGGCTGCTTCTTGTGATAGTTTCATAAAGAATATGGCTGCTTCTTGCCTTTATCCAAAAATATATGCCAGAGGCTAAATTATAAGAGTTTTGGATTAACAGTATTGGCAGAGGAGGTTTCAAATGACAGCCTAGTATTGACTGTGTCACATGGTTATTAGTGATCACTCTTGTGCAGATCTACAACGAAAAGGAGCAAGTGGGACAAGTAGAAAAAGAACAGCAGAAAAGGTGATGTTGAAGCCAAGTCTTGTGCTTATGGAGATAAAAAGTTTAACTAAAAGCCTGATGCTAAATGCAATAGAGTAGTGAGTGACCTCAGGGCAAGACTCCACCCAGATAAGCTCCCAACTTATGAAAAGGCATTAAAGAAAAGCTTAAGTAGAAAAGAAAACCAATAAAACTGAAAGCTTATGATAAAATATAATAAAATTAGGGGCACTGGTTCTAGTCCTAGCCTTAGCCCTAGTGACTAAGACACATTTCAAGTAACAAGCAGAAAAACATGGCACTTCAGCCAGTTGGTTCTGGCTTAAGAGTCCAGGATACAGAAGTAAAGGGGTTGTGGAATCTTCATCTGAGGTTAAGGAAAGCCAAATGGGTCAGGCATTTTGCAAGGCAGTCCCTGCATGGAGGTGCAGAGGTCATTATTCATTGTGTGAAGCTGTGAAAGTGAAGCCCAGATTGTGTTGAAGACCCCAAGATGCTGGAAATGCCGGTGTTGTAGGATAACTGTCAAGAAGAGCTGCTAACAGAGTGTGGAAGAGCCCCGAAGAGAGAAGTGTGCTTCAGTCAACAAAGCTGAAGGGAGTTGTAGATCAGAGGAGACTTGGACACGGAGATACAGAATTTGGAGTTTACCCTGCTAGGCTTTTGGTCTTGCTTTGGTCAAGCATTTCCTTACTACGCACCCCTCTTCCTCCCTTTTGGAATGGTAATGTATATTCTCTGCCATTGTATACCAGAGTATCTGCTTTTTTTAATATTTATTTTATATGGGGTTACAGTTAAGAGATTGTCTTAAGATACAGAAGAAATTTTGGACTTTTAAACAGTGTTGGTACTTAAAGACTATGAGGACTTCTGAAGTTGGACTAAATGCATTTTGCGTTATGATATGGCTACAAGCCTATGGGGTCCAGGAAGTAGAATGTGGTACTTTGAGAATGGCCCCACAGGCTCATGTATTTACATGCTTAGTCTCCAGTTGGCAAGCTGTTCTGAAGGAGTAGGAGGTATGCTGGAGCAGACATGTACTTGTTAAAGGAGGTGTGTACCCTGGGATGGGCTTTGAGGTTGTAGAAACCTAGGCCAGACCCACCCAGTCTCTGTGCTTGCTGCCTGGGATCAGGCTGTAGCTTCTCCAGTACCATGGCATGATATGGCCATGTATGCCACCATGCTCCCTGACATGATAATGGGCTAACACTCTAAAACTTGAAGCAAGCCCCCAGTTGAATGCTTTCTTTTACATAAGTTGCCTTAGTCATGGTGTCTCTTCAGAGCAATAGAACAGTGATTAGGACATACTCCAAGTACCATTAATTTTCAAGACTCATCACCAAGAAAGCAAGCAAGCACTGATTGTTTAGTTACTAATTACTTGCTGATTTCTCAGAAGACCTGTAGAGAATAAGGAGGATATCGGAGAATCAGCTTCTCTTCGTTCTGATTTTGGCAAAAGGCAAACAGTAACCACCAGGCTGACATGTTACACTCCCGTGTAGGTCTATTTTCAGCTTCTTGGCTGGGACCTCTGAGGCTACTGAATCATCTGCTGTGTGCCAAGACAACAACTTAAATGTTACTGGTCACTTATCTCTGTGTTAGTATCTCAAAGGCACTTGTGTAGGATAGACATGGTTAATTTTTCAAAGACCTACTTTCTCTCTGCTTGTTCCTTTTCTACAATAATCCTAGGCTGTTTTCGTGTTACTTCTCAACACCTTTCAATGATGAAATACCAACAGGTATTCTGATGGTTCAAAAAGTCAAGTTACAATGGAAAACCCACAGATCTGTCCTGGCTCTGGCCACATAATAACAGCATTACTGAAGTAAGTCCAGTTGGGTGGATTCCATCCAAAAAGAGAGGAAGGCAGGGCCAGAAGAGAATCAAGGCAGTGAACCTCATCCAGGACACGGGAGTTGGAATTCCTGTAGGCTGGCATGTCACAATATGCACGTCACTCAGTCATGTAACTAGAGAATAGAACTCACACCTCAACTGAGATTATTTCAAAGTCATCACTCCGAGGAAGCTTTATCCCAATTCCAGAAATATCTTGGCATCCAATCTGATGACAAATTCTTTTGACTATATTTAGTCGTGGCAAGTAACTTTTTTTTTTGAGAATCAGCGTTATTTTCAAATATAGCCAGGTCATCCAGAAGCCAGAATAAGATGGAGAAATCAATACCATTCTGGTAGAAAACTAAAAGAACGGACATATTAAAACAGTTGTAATTTCCCATGCAGACATGAAGGTCAGTTTGAAAAGAGAACTTTATGTGACTCTGATAATATGTGATAAACAAATTTGACTAATGTAACAACTTTCCAGGTCATTTGCTGTTGAGGCATGAATTCTGGAATCTCACTATTTACATTATATTGTAAGGTCATTTGCTGTGAGGCATGATTCTGGATCTCACTTTTACAATTATTATTGTAATAAGTCAGCAGTCAGGCATTTCCAGGTTCTTGGTCTCTTAATCCAGAGAACTAAAAATAAGGCCTTACACAGATTTGCAATAATTGCATGATAACTTTATTGAAATGAAGCAATAACAGATTAGAAAAAGATATAGGTTGACAATAGGTTACAGGAGACTACTGAAGGAATGAAATTACTGCTTGGGGTTTCCTTTTCTAGAGTTCAAAAAAATTCATTTGGTTGATAAGAGTTGTAATGAGACCTATTTGCTTGATTGATTAGGGCCTGCATTCATTATTTTTTCAGCTGTGTACTTTCTTTCCAATAATGCACCTGATTTTAATTAGATGCACACCCAACTATGCATAGGCAAAGACAGGAAATAAGGCACTCTCCCTAAAACTTTACTTGAGGATGCACAGTCTTGCCTTACTGTGCACACACCAAAACAAGTCCACACCAAACTGAACCCTTGGATCAGGACATATGGGAATATTTCTAAATAGAAATGTCTAAATTTGATTGTTGTTAGGGGAGGATGAATGTATCTCCAAGAGGGGAAGGCAGGAGATTGATAGGGATCTTAGCTTGTTCTTGGTTGGGGAAAGGCACCTGTGGTACCTCTATTCTTCCCTCACCCAGCATCTCTGTCCATAAGCCTCTCCTGAGGATGAGCAAATTCTCCAGTTTAGAAAAAGAGGCAGCTTGAAAAATTTGGGGAAATTGTGAATTACAGGTTTGGTTATATAAAGCTTTTCCTTTATTACATAAAATTTTAAATACTTCAGGATTAATAAAATTCCACAGTAAACTTGGGAGTTCATCTATCTAGTCCACATTACTTTGTAAACTTTATTAGTTAATAAAGTGTGTGGAATAAATCAAACTCATGAACACTGGGCAGAAGCACAGCTTCTCCCAAGAAACTTTCAGGTCATGAAGATGGAATCTATGCGGATGTAGGTAAGTGAAGAAGGCATTAACCCATAAAGAGACAATTGTGGGTGGTGTCAAGGGGCAAAAGAACCCCTTAAAGAGTGGTTAGACACCTAAGGCTAACCTCACCCCACAGATAGGCAAAACGAGTCTCATGGAAGATGAATTTTTGTCACTGGGAAAATTTGAAAGGTTCTTCTGACTCCAAGTCCAGTGCTCGTCCCACTTTCACTGGCTGCATTTTAAAATTCATAACCCTGAATGAGTCAGACCCAAGGAGGGAATGATGATTTCAAAGTCCTTCAAAGAACATGAGCACACACCTTCTCTACAAAGATAAGAATTCCTTCATCAAACTTCCTTTTGCTTTTGTTTACAATAGCGTCCTATCCCTGGGCCATAAAAATAATAGACTACACCATCCGACCTAATAACCCTAAAATCAGCAACTTGGTCTTGAATGAATGAAACGAGACATATCCGAGATGCTCCGCCAGCCTCACTTGTGTTGCTCCCGCGGTCTAACCGGGGCAGCCCGGTGCAGAAGAGGCTTGGCCCTCAGGCTAGCCCAACGCAGCACGCGGGCCCCACAGAGATACCTGCTATTCGAGGAAGCCCGCCCGCCCGCCCGCCCGCCCGCCAGGGAGCAACTGGCTCCCGAGGCGCCACGCACACAAAGATGCTGGATCCCGCCCAGGTGCTTCCTCATCTGTGAGCCCAAATACAACCCAACCAAAGTTGTCCGCCTCGCGGCGCGCGCAGACCCACCTTCACCAGCAACGGGGCGTGGTCACGGAGCGCGCGCACGCGTGGAACCAATAGAATAACCGCGCCAAATGGAAGGGATTGTCTGACCTCCGTGACGTCACAAAACTGGCGGGGAGCGCGCCCCTCTTCCGTCCCCCGCCCCTCTGGCCCTCCGGGTCCCGCCCACTCGTCATTGCGCAGCCAATCGGAAGGCGGAAGGCGCACGAGCGACGGTGGGGGCGGGACAGGGTGGAGGCCGGGCGAGGCAGGGGCGCGGAGTGGGCTGGCCTGGGCCGAGCTGCCGCGCGGCAGGGTGCTGCGTGGTGCTGAGGGAAGGACGCGCACGGAGGGGTGCGGCCGCCACCCGGGGCAGACAGCAGCGGGTGCTCTACTGTGCCCGGTTCGTATCCTCGTCCACCGCGGCCGTGTCGTGAGGGGGCGTCAGGGCGGTGAAGTGGAGGGCGTGCGTGGGGAGCGGCCGCGGGTGGAGGGCCGGGTGCGCGCGGAGCCTCGGTCGCGACTGGCTGCCACGGGTCCCGGACGGCACCCGGCTGTCAGCGCGCGGGGCGCCCGCCGTAGCCCGGGCGTGTCCGCCTCGGCTCCCCGCTGACACGCTCGGCCCCGCGTGGCCGAGCCGGCTGCCCGCGGCGGGCTGTGCCGGGAGGTCTGCGGAAGCGGGCGCCGCGTGGGGCCCGGCGGGCCTGAAGATGCTGAGTGTTTGTGGGCTCGGCGCGCCGGCTGCATGGAGCGGCAGCGGTGCGCCTCTCCGGGCTCCTGGAGTCCCCCGCCTAGGGCTGTGAAGCCGCCTCGCCGGCCGGGTGGGTTTGTTTGGTTTCTTCTTCTTCTCCCCTCCCCTTTCTCCCCCTCCATTCTCTCCTCCCCTCCCAGCCCATTCACTGGGCTGCTGCGAGACCTCGCCCCTCCTCCGCTCCCGCCTCCCGCCGCCGCCTCCTCTAATGAGCATCTCTGCCTTGCTTTCAATGGGCCGCTGCTGCTGTCGCTGCTGTTGTCCGCGCGGGTTGTGGATGTTGTCGGCTCCGTGTTGTGATGACAGGAGAATGTGTGTGTGTCCCGGGCCCAGACGAATTGGTAGGTATTCACATAACTACCTGTGTTGGGTACCCAGGGAAGGATGGTGACTGATTTTGTGTATGAATGGATGGCTGTAGGGTCCTCATGGAATTAAAGGGTGAGATAAGGAAAAGGAGACAAAGGCGCTCTGGACCAAAAATTTTTTTTTTTTGATATCTTAATAAGTGCGAGCTTCTGGTAGGGGCACACGAAACTGATCAAACAAGTGCTGGTTTGGTGCTTTGTGTCTTAAGGATAATGGTTTCTTCATTCTTGTACATACTGAGTTTGAGCTGTGAAATGGCTAGGCGTTTTGCAAAAAATGCTGAAAAAATTGCAAATCTTTATGCAGGGTATTTAATGCAATCAGATTACATAAACGGAGGTTCTGATACATGTAATGACTAGTGTAGTATTTATTTTCATTTGCGTTAGAATCTTTGCAAGACCGAGAAGCTCCAAAAGTAGGCGCACCAGTAGCATTTTTCTAATTGATTTGGTTCATGGGTTTATTGATAAAGTGGATTAATATCTTTACACAGGCTTTGCCCAGCACATCAGAAAGAATGGATGGGGCTCTTTCTGTTTCTGGTTACAGCGCATCATTTTATTAGTCATTGGCAATATCTGCCCAAGACTGAGATGCTTCATACAGTGTTGCCAAGTGCGGGCCGTGATGGTGTATGAACTTCAAAAGAAAAAAAGAGAGATTGCTCAACTTAACCAAGAACTACTTTGAAATTCTTATTGCCTAATCGGGAGGCTTCTATTTTGTTAATTTAGCAAGTTTATCAGCACAGAGGTTTTTTGTTGAATTACAGGCTGTTTAGAAGGATATTAAGAATTTTCATCTTTATTATACATCATATCAAAGCATTTAATAGTGACTTATAGCTGTTTCTGGTCTGATGGAGATACTATATAATTGGTGCTGACCTGGTAGAATGCTTATTACAGAGCAGGCTTTCATGAATTCAAATTCCCTAAGAATATGCCTTTTAAAAAGGCATGTTAAGAGCTGAAGAATGGGAATGTAATCCATATACTAAGCTCTGAGTAACTGAAAAGACAATAATTGAAAAAAATCAGGCACACTCTGCTATTTTGACTTTTAACCTCAAATACTTTGGCTGTGAAGAAAAAAGATGCAGAGTGTTTGAATTTAGATATTCAGAGCACCTGCTGCATGAGACTCTTTTGTTACCAGATTTCATTCATTTTTAATTGACTTTAAAAGCAAAAAAAGCTATCAAAACACAGGAACTTAAGGAAAGGGAAAGTTTCCTAGACTTGTTATGCCCCAAGTAAATGGCTGGACCTTTGCCATTCCCAATTCTCACATTAAGTTTTAAAGTAATACAAACTTACAGATGTCTGAAGTAAATTTACTTCCATTAAAATTGTACCTATATTTTAATTTTTAATATTAGTATTTGCAGCATAAAACAGCTTTTTGTGCATACATGCATGAAAAAGGTATGGGTTTATATCTACATGCTATTGTGATGTGGCATATTTGAATACATCTCCTGGCTTAGACATGTACCCTTAACCTTTGGATGACTTTCAGGTATTCAGTTTGAACTGTTGTTATTTAGGTGGTTAGTTCTGGTAAATTCTTGTTGTTAGAAAATTTTCATTTTTATTTCAGAAGCCTTATTCATGGAATCTAATTCCAAAAATTCTAGTCCTCTCTATTTTGTACTTTTGTCTTTAGAAACAAGTCTCTTTCTTGGGTAATCCAGTACCTTACTAACAAAGACATTCTGTCTAGCTTGTGTGTTTGGTGCTCTCTACAAAAGCAGACACAAATCTGAATTTTCAGTGTTTGATTTTTCTCTCTTCCGTCATTTTCTCTTTTTACTTCCTGAATTGCCCACCAAAAAATACATGAAAATTATTAAATATATTACTAACACTGAGACACTTAAAACTCTTTCCTTAATAGATTCAGCTTTTAAAAAAATAGCTGATAATAAGATTTGGTTTATTTTCCTATTTTTGTTTATTTAAAAAGTCTGTTTCTTGTAATTTAAATGAATGCATGAGACATTATCTTAGGAATTCAGAGAAAATGTGTTTCTGGAGGTTCTTTTTTCTTGTATATATTATTTGAAATAGATATATGTGTTCACTTAAGTTTTCTAGATAAATGCCTATTATAAAATATTGTTTTGAGGATACTATTGCTATACTGTTATAATCTAGACTTTGGGCTTAATTTATGGTTTTTTTGTTGTTTTCCTATAACAAGTAGATACCTATTTTTAACCAAAAGATAAAACATTTTCCAAGGAATGAATAGGGATCTCTAGTAGATAAAATAATATTTCTGTAGCTTGCTTTATGACATCTAAGCATGGGAAAATGATAGCAGGTTAATTAACATCTGAAACAGGAATCACTTTATGTTTCCAAAATCAGGTTTTATAGCTACGAGAATACTTGAAAATTTTTTTAAATCACAAATGGCACAGCAAAATTCAGCAATGCATCAGTAAACCCTGTATTTGATTTCAAAGCCTCAGTATCTCAAACATAAAAAGCATGAATTCTAAACAGGCTTTAGAGTGTCTGCTTCCATGTATTCAGTTAAGTTTAGTAGGGAATGCCCCAGAGAGGTGAACTGTGTTTTCCGAGGATCATATGGCGAAGAGCAGACCTATCCTTCTTTAGCTTGCTAACCTGGCACAGTGGTATAGAGACGGAGGCTTTACAAGAACATCCATCCACTGAGGTTCAGAAACGCTGGAATTTCTGTTTCAATTTTACTATGTGGAAAATGTTCTATAGAGGTTAAAATGAACTTTGTATTAATGCAGAGGTATATTCATATAGTTTACCACTAATATATAAATATGCCTTTGTTGAGGATATATTAATGCTTTTGGTGATACCAAGTATAGTCAAATGCCAACAATTGACCACAGGTCAAGGAACAGATTCTTCATAAATGGTAGAAGTACCTGTGCAGATGGAAGATCTCAGGCTCTTTAGAAAAGCATAGAGAGGGAGAGTGGTGATTGGGCAGGTAGACGGCTGCGGCACAGTGTTACATAACTTCTTGCTTTGTGCTCTCCAGCCAGATAGATGTGTATGCTGAACAATCTGTACTGCACATAGAAATACAAAGGAAAGAGAAAACAGAAACTTAACTGTAATTCATTCCTGGCTTCATGAATGGTTGAAGGTTTATGGTTAATTATCATAAAACACCCTGTAGAAATTAACCTAGCATAGGGATTTTATGTAAATTGCCTTAGAAAATATTTTCTATAAAGCAAAGCTTGTCAGATAATTCAGAGTGTAACCTTTCTTTTGTGTATGTCTGTCTTAATTTGCTCTCTAGGAATCCCCGTCAGAACGTCCAGTCTACCACTGTTCTCTGATGCCATGCCAGCACCAACTCAACTGTTTTTTCCTCTCGTCCGTAACTGTGAACTGAGCAGAATCTATGGCACTGCATGTTACTGCCATCACAAACATCTCTGCTGTTCACCACCGTACATTCCTCAGAATCGCCTGAGATACACACCCCATCCAGCGTATGCTACCTTTTGTAGGCCAAGGGAGAACTGGTGGCAGTATACTCAAGGAAGGAGATATGCTTCTACACCACAGAAATTTTACCTCACACCTCCACAAGTCAACAGCATCCTTAAAGCTAATGAATACAGCTTCAAAGTACCAGAATTTGATGGCAAAAATGTCAGTTCCATTCTTGGATTTGACAGCAATCAGCTGCCTGCAAATGCACCCATAGAGGACCGGAGAAGTGCAGCAACATGTTTGCAAACCAGAGGGATGCTTTTGGGGGTTTTTGATGGTCATGCAGGCTGTGCTTGTTCCCAGGCAGTTAGTGAAAGACTCTTCTATTATATTGCTGTATCCTTGTTACCCCATGAGACTTTGCTAGAGATTGAAAATGCAGTGGAGAGTGGTCGTGCACTGCTCCCTATCCTTCAGTGGCACAAGCACCCCAATGATTACTTCAGTAAGGAGGCATCCAAATTGTATTTCAACAGCTTGAGGACTTACTGGCAAGAGCTTATAGACCTCAATACTGGAGAATCAGCTGATATTGATGTTAAGGAGGCTTTAATTAATGCTTTCAAGAGACTTGATAATGACATTTCATTGGAGGCTCAAGTCGGTGATCCTAATTCTTTTCTCAATTACTTGGTTCTTCGGGTAGCATTTTCTGGGGCTACTGCTTGTGTGGCCCATGTAGATGGTGTTGACCTCCATGTGGCTAACACTGGCGATAGTAGAGCCATGCTAGGTGTGCAAGAAGAAGATGGCTCTTGGTCAGCAGTCACACTCTCTAATGACCACAATGCTCAGAATGAAAGAGAACTAGAGCGTCTGAAACTGGAACACCCAAAAAATGAGGCCAAGAGCGTGGTAAAGCAGGATCGGCTGCTTGGCTTGCTGATGCCCTTTAGGGCTTTTGGAGATGTCAAGTTCAAATGGAGCATTGACCTTCAAAAGAGAGTGATAGAGTCTGGCCCAGACCAGTTGAATGACAATGAATACACCAAGTTTATCCCTCCTAACTATCATACACCTCCTTATCTCACTGCTGAGCCAGAGGTAACTTACCACCGATTAAGGCCACAGGATAAATTCCTAGTGTTAGCAACTGATGGGTTGTGGGAGACTATGCATAGACAGGATTGGGTTAGGATTGTGGGTGAGTACTTAACTGGTATGCATCACCAACAGCCAATAGCCGTTGGTGGGTACAAGGTGACTCTGGGACAGATGCATGGCCTTTTAACAGAAAGGAGAGCAAAGATGTCATCAGTCTTTGAGGATCAGAATGCAGCAACCCATCTCATTCGCCATGCTGTAGGCAATAATGAATTTGGAGCAGTGGATCATGAACGACTCTCTAAAATGCTTAGTCTTCCTGAAGAGCTTGCTCGGATGTATAGAGATGACATCACAATCATTGTGGTTCAGTTCAATTCTCATGTTGTAGGAGCATATCAAAACCAGGAACAGTAAGTGATATTACCCTGGCAGTTCTTCAGGTTGAAGGGCAGATCGACGTTTGAAAGAAACTAATACAGTAAATATTCCAGTGAGTTATTCTAAACACTTCATTCGATTGTTTGATATTCTAGCCAGCCTAGTATTCAGATTGACTGTGCAGCAGATGATAGCATATGAGTGTCTGTTCTGTCCTGTTGGACCCTCATGGTACCTGCACTTGAGACAGCTTGTTTTCTTACCCAGGTGTCTTGTAACAGTGACTCACCAGCTTAAGAGTATGAAGATAGGCAGATATGATCTTGAATAGGTCAAAAGCAAGGATCTTCCTGGGAGTATTAGTAAAGCAAAAAACCATTACCATGCCCATCTGCAGACTTCTTCTATAATAAGGCTTCTAATGTACACGAGAATATTTATTTCTGCATTTCTTTTTAAGATAAACAGTTCAGGTATTTATTCACATACATTTATTTTAGCCTAAAGTATTTTTCAGGTCCAGTACTTTAAGCCATAAATGACCATGAACAAAGAAATCTGGATTTGTACGTTTTTGTGATTGTATGAGAAAATATGCTTCCTAAACAGAAAAAAATCTAAACTGTTCTTCCTCACCCATGATTTCCTCAGTGTAACTGAGATGTTTTGTTTTGCTACACCTAAAAGACAATAAAGGTTCTTAGTTTTTATTTATCCTTCTAGTGAATGTTAAATAAAAGGAAAATGTGTTTTTCTCATTTGTATTCATGAAAAGCTTTATTTAGTTTGAAATAAAGATATACCTAGAATGAAAAGAGACTGCTATATTTAATTCTTATCACCCATAGTTATCAGCATGTCACTGTTCTGTAGTCCCTGAAATCTTGACAAGCTGTATGTGTGGTGGGTAAGCAAACTGCTGCTGAGAAATTGTATTTATTTATTTAATTGTGATAGGAATTTTTATGAATTTTGGAGTTTTAAATAACATGTAATAAGTTTAAATATCAACTTGAGTGGCAAGATTTTAATATTGTATTATGACAGTTTCGAAAAAATTTTTGGTTTTCCCCACTTAGGCCAATTAAAACAATTGAATTTATATTATTAAATGCTTTAAACATACTATAGCTTATAATATATGTGTTAAGATATATACATGAGAAACTTTAAATCATAACCTGTGCATGCCTGATACAGAACACTTAGTAGCATCAAGTATTTGCAGCTGTGTCCATAATTATATGCAGTCCTTTCTAATATTGTCTTAAAGTAAATGAAAATAAGTATATTTAAGTAGACTTTCTAGGAGTTTATTTGATATGCACCAAATGATACTTTTATTCCTACATTTAATGGTTATCTGTGTACAAATGTGCATATATTTTCATCAGTTACTCACTAAGAAAAATCTATGATTTTGTTTAAAGTTCACATAGATTTTTATATAAAACATGATTAATTTCTGTTGTATAATTAGTTGACAATATAGGAGTCCTTTCAGAATTCTGTAGGATCTGAACTGTGTGTTCAAGGACTCTGGATTGTGAATCCTAAATCAATATATAGAAGCACTGGCTGCAAAATTAGGTCCAAATGAAAGTAGACAAAAGAAGATTGCAGCTCAGAACAGCATAGAATTTGTTTTCTAAAGTACTTTTAGGTTTTGTTTTTTGAAGTCAACTTTTTAAGTACCACTTACTTCTAAATGTCTTCAGAGACACTATAGTATGAAACACCACTTTTAGTACTCTTTGGAATTGCTTTTGAATACCACCATAGGAGAGTTCTGTGTTACATGCTGACTAATGTCTCATCTCAGTATAATACAGAGAATATAAATTTTACTTTCTGTACTTGTAAAAAGACAGTAATCTTTATTTCCCCAAGAAGTTTTATCTACAGTCTGAAAGCCAGCCTACATGTATAAAAATGAAAATGCAATGTGGAAACAATGAAAATAACTGGATATTCAAAAGTTTTTAGGCACTGTTATTTAAAGCAGTTGTGATTTTATTTATGACTTGTCATAATCATGACATAATGTTTAGAAGTAAAGTCAGCTTATATAAATTTTCATGAAATTTAGTCTTTCTTAATCTTGTTTTATTTAAACTTTCTTACATGTATTCAGTTTCTGTATTTAGATTCAGTCAGTGCTTCATGGTCCATGTAATATGTCCTGAGCTAGTTAAAAAGGAGCAGTGGTGTGCTACTTGGTTTGAATGCTGTCTGTGGTTAGAGAAATGCCCCCAGTGAATTAAAGCTTTATACCTGCTTTCTGAGATGCCTTTGTGGGGTTTTAAAAGTAGTAGCATCCACTGTATGCCTTCTATGGGAGGTTGTATTTAACTTTAGGAGCCAATAAATGTATAACATTTTAATTATTTAAGTCCAGTTATAATTTATGTTCAATAAAATTAAAAGGCTTTACATCTATAATGTGAAATTTGGCTGTCAGTATCCATGAAAGGATACCTTTCACAGTATACCAGAAAGTGACTCCATGTTCCATTCTAGTTAACCTTTCCACACATAAACAGTGCAGTGCTACTTTTTTTAAAGAACTTTTCTATACTCCTTTATGTTGCTTTTTTAAAAAGATTATTTCCTTATTTGATGAGTAGCCATCACAGACCGCATAATTGTTGAAGTAATTTTTGAACTTTGTCCATTCTCCGTTAAACATTTCCAGTCCACATCAAGTCTCCTTTTAAGCTGGTTTTTAGATGGATGATTTCTTAGGAATACTGTTTGGTTAAGGTGAAGCTTCATAGACTTCATAAGGTGAGTTTTATGGACTGTAATAACTTTAATGGGGAGAAGTCTGTTTTAATGCCTTAACCCTGAAAATAAAAGATGCAAAATTTTCATGGTGAAAAGTTTGGAGAGTCTTTGGCTGTAGACCTCTACATTTCTTCCACTGACAAATTTATGTTCATTAAGTCATTAAATGACTATCCTAAGAAAATAAGAAAAGTTATACCAATTATTGTTGCCAGGAATGAAGGAAGAAAAATAGTGAAGTGCTGACTATCACATCAAGGATTGGGTGACTAACTTTGGTATTTTCTGCATTTATTGCAATACTGGGGATTGAATATAGACACTTGGATATATTAGACAGATGTTCTGTCACTGAGCCATACCCCAGCCCTCTTTTTGCTTTTTTTGATTAGTGCTTATTTTACTAATTTTCGTATACATAATACTTTGATTTTGACATGGGGTCTTCCTGAGTTGTCTAGGCAGGTGTTGAACTTTCGGATCTGCCCTAGCCTTCCAAGTAGCTAGAGGTAACAGGCCTGTACCACCAGGTACAGTTCTGTTTTAGTAAACTCGGTTAACACTGCTTGAATGGGCATTCCCTGTTTACTAGTCAGACACATTCCTGAATTTGTTTTATTGTCAGCTTTGTCCTTGAGTATAGAAAGAAGGTCTCATTTGTATTTTGTAAGTTGAATGCTTACTTTTCATAAGTCTCTAGAATTTTTCAGATTTGCTAATTGAATCTTGTTAAATTGATAGGCCATAACCACTTCCTGGAAGAGCTAAGTGACTAAAGACAATGACATTGGAATTGACTCACTGTAGTATGAAGGTCATTTCCTTTGTGTACAGAATTAATTTACTTCGAAAGGCAAATTTAATCCCACTAAACTCTGCTTGTCCAGTTCTTAATATAATTTATCTTGGGTGAAATTTCAATAATACATAGCATTGCTTTCTAAACAAGACTCACATTATAAATCTTCAAAGTAGATCTATCAGGAATGATGTTCATGTAATAGTCTATTAGCCATTAATGATCATCCAGTGCACACATTTTAATAAGCATGTGATTGATGTGGAATTATTTAGCCAATATATATGTTGATAACATACACCTAATTTTGTAATATTTTTTGAACTTTGTTCCTAGAGACTCAGTTCTTCCAGGGCAGCATATATGGGTTATCTTTCTTCTCTGAGTCAGTACAATGTTGAATAAAACTTGTTAATTTTATTTTACATTAGAAATTGTACAACCAAAAGCCTATGTGAACTTCAAGTTTTTTTTTTTTTTTTTTTTTTTTTTTTGCTTTCCTCCATTAGAAGACACTGAAGTCAGATGCAGGAGAATTAGTTTATTCTTGTAACAGTCATTTCATTTTGCAGTTAACAGTCATGATTTCTAAAATGAACTAAAAGGCTTGCTGCAAAAAGCTAATGTTTAAAAGAAAAAAATAACTGAAGTGTACAAATTAATCTTTTTGCAGCCCCCACCCCTTTTCCCATTCCTAGAGAGGTTGCTTCCTAAACTGGGGAGAGACCTAAAGGATTCAGCTATATAAATGAGTCAGTTGAGCCCAAAACATCTTTTCACCACACCCACTCTCCAGTAGAACTTCACCACAGGGTCCTCACCCAGCCCTGAACCATCAGAAGTCCCCCTCTGTGCACCTTTTGAGAGGTGTTAGCGTGGACCCTCTTCTCCCCCCCCTCAAAAAAAAACCCATTACTTTTTGGAAGCATCTGACACCTAGATCTCAAAGGGTTTTGTCACCTTAGTTCTCTTAAAGTTCATACTAGTACCTAAAGGGTACTCCTTGATCTTTCTCTTCTAAGCCTTACCCATGTCACTGACCTTATCTGTAGTTCTTCTAGTCCACTAAATGCCATCTAATCCAACCATGCTGGGAAGTTAGTGAATATATTCTGTCCTCAGAAACAACAAACCCTAGGCACTCAACAAACCAGATGCCAGTGACTCAAATAGCCAGAGATTTTAACTTGTTTGCAGTGATTAATCAAATTATCTTCTTGAAGGACAGGAACAGTGATTTGTTGGCACTGTTGGAGAGCCCAGCCTTGTGGCAAGGGTGCTGAAGAATAGGGAACATGACAAGAGACCTAAAAAGAATTTGAGAAGAGGAAGAGAATGTTGAAGTAGTGATTACATGCTGTAATCAGCTCAGCTGTAATCACATCAGATCCTCTGATACCTTGGATTTGAGACAGCAGTAACTACCAAGCAGAAGACAGCAGCAGCATGCCCAACAGGACAAAAAGGATTTAGTCTATGTATTTGGTTGGTTGGATAGTTGGCTTTGTTTTTTTGAGACAGGTTTTCTATAACAGAGAGTCCAGGCTAGCCTGGACTCCTTTGTAGGTCCGACTGGTCTGGAACTCACAGATCGAACTGTCTCTGCCTCCTGACTGCTGAGATTAAAGGTGTATACCACTATGCATTCCCCCCAGAAAAAGGATTTTAAAACACATTTTTAAGCCCTCATAAGAGGCTTCTATGTTTTATGCTACAGCAGCAACAGTTGAAATAGTTGTTAGCACGGCCATTTCCCCTTAGTCTATTGGATAAGAAGGAAAAAGGCAAGTGTCTGAAGTTGGCCATATGGGAAGTGAGTGGTTGCCCAGATGGACAGTTTTCCCAAAAGAACTTTGCTCAAAAATTATTTTTCTCCCGGCAAACATGGGGATAGGTTAGACAGCCTAATTTAGCTTGAGAAGAGCAGACACAAGATAATTATGTGAAGAAAAACAGCTGTGAGACTAAGCAGACCAGAGAATGCAGGCCATGCTGTCTGCATCATGTCTAGGTGTCCGCTGCTCAAGGGTGTTCAGATGACATTGGATAGAACTAGGAAGTGCCTTCCTTGGCCTGCCAGTTGTCAGCAGTAACAACAGCTGTTTCTTGAGTACTTGCTATGTGGCGAGCTCTGAGAGAAGTGGTGATTACTTGTTTTTATTTAATCCTGGCCTGCTAGTCTCTGGCCCCATAACCCCCTGTCTCGTCTCTGCCTGGTCTGTTTTCCAGGGATCCAACTCTGAAGGGTACACCCCAGGTCTCACTTGTATCCCAATGCCATTTTGGGTTCAATCAATAACACCAGCAGCTAGTCAGATGGGGTGATGAGGGGATACTTCTTTCTCTTTACCTTCCAGCTGGGAGCTGCAGTCCCAGCTATATCCCCTTCTAGGATTCTAGGACTCACTGGAATCAAGTAATACTCTTCCCTTTGTCTTTTCATGCTAAGGGGTGGCATGGATTTCTCTAGTCCTGTTAGTTTCTGAGTGCCCCACCAACCTTCCCCCGCCACACACACTATTACTCAAACCTCTGTAAGTAACCCATTTGAACCATTTAGAATAAAGCTGATTTTTGTGCCAAGATCTAAACAGTGTCATCTTTAAGACGAGCCTATATTCCCTATATGCACATAAGGCTAGGTAAGTCATTGAGCATCACACACCAAACAAACATAACTATGTTTCAAAGCCTACATGTTTTATCATCAAACTGCCAAACCTTTCTCTGCAACCAGAATGATTCCCTCACTATCAAGAAGGT
Source organism: Mastomys natalensis (assembly GCA_021653895.1). NCBI lineage: Eukaryota > Metazoa > Chordata > Mammalia > Rodentia > Muridae > Mastomys > Mastomys natalensis. Next base: position 198,405 of record JAJTUV010001904.1, on the reverse strand, counting down.
CCAAGGAATGGCTATTAAGTGAGTTCTTTGGGAAGCAAGTGCAAAAATTCACACAGCAAGAAGCAAACTCTGAGGTAGCCCAGCAGTTAGTGCAGTGCATACGGTATGGTCCATCCACAAATCGGTGGAGTGAGCCTGAGAATACACACCAAATTGTGGCTGTATAGGTTGTAACCAAAAGTGTCTGTCACCATAATGTATTGCAGTGGTCAAGTATTTAGCTCCCAGTTCTCCATTTCATTTTGTGAAACGTATATAGACAATATAGTCTTGGCACTAAGGATAGCGGTTAAGGATAAAGGTGGTGAAGATAGAAGATCTACCGACCTTCAGGGAACTTAGTTATCTGGGAAGAAAATTGTGTTAAAGAATAATTGCTTTTCTGTAATTATTGAAATTGAAACAAGTACAAGTTCTAGCCATAATCGAGAAAACACTTTTTGCTGCTCTGCTGCAGGGTCAAAGAAGGCCTTGAAAAGTAATTTCATTGGATTGATGCTTGAGCAGAGATTTGAAAGATAAAAAGAGGTTTATCAAACAGAAAAGGAAACAGAAATATCATCCCCGGAAGAAGGAAGCACAAGTACAAAGCCCTCATACAAGCACACACTGGACAAGTGTGTCACTCCCAAGCTATCTGCCCAGCCTTTAGACCCTACCTATGTTAAAAATAAATAAAATTTTACCTGTGTTAAAAATAAATACATGTAAATTTATCCATACTCTTATGAAAAGACTTCTAGAACGTACAGAATAGGAAATGTGTGTGTGTGTGTGTGTGTGTGTACGCGTGTGTGTGCGCGTGTGTGAACAGAATGGCAGTAATTGTGGCTGTGATAGTATCCGTGTAGTATGCTGACTCACTCCTTCCAGCACATATGTCCAGAAGCAGTATAGGTGGATATATTGTTTTTCAGACCCTTCAGACTGATTTTCATAATGGCTGCAACATTTATGCTCCTGCCAGTAATGCACAATGTTCCTCTTTCCCCACACCCCACCTCATTTGTTGTTCTCTTTCTTTCAAGAACATTGTTTTTTCTTATTCTGACTTTGTCAAACTGAGACAGCGCTAATCTGTTATCTTACCCAGAATTCCTTTTATCTCTCTTTTGTTTTTCTTGTTTTAAAATGTGGATAGCTCCAGCTTCCCAGGGTTGTCGGTGAAAGAGAATTTTACCCAGAAAGGAACAGGGACAATCTAGTACCAGGCCACCAACTTCCCAGTTGTCCAATTTCACTAACCTGTCGTTGTCAATCCTTGAGGCTCAGAGGTTTATTTAAACCTTAGCATCCAACATTTACAAATAAGAGTACCTACTTAAAGTTGTTCAAAGTTACTTTTAGAGAAAAAGAAATTAGGAGTATGGTTAGCAAATATATGGCATAATGTGAACACATCAAACACATCAGTATTCTCTGACCATAACTGCATACTGATGTCTGTCACTATAGAAACTAGGATGTGGTCTTACACATCAGTATATATTTTAGGTTTACATATGTATATTGGTTATTTGATCTGTTTTTATTGTTGTATAATAGTTCATTGTTAGACTATACTATAACTTGTTTATTCACCCACCTTGGTGAAACGTTTCAATTATTTCCAGTCATTGGCTCTTATGAATAAGGATCCTATAAATATCCTTGTGTAAGTCTTGTAATGGATATAATCTTTCATTTCTCTTGCTACCTGCTCAAGAAAAAAAATAGTGTCATGAGATAGAAGTATATTGAATTTTAAAGGAACTATAAAACAGTCTCCCAAGTTTATGTAAGGAATTTTAGGGTTCCCGTTGCTCTATACTACATCTTTTGTAGCACGTGCTGGTATAAGTGGCTTTTATCTTAGAATTTGGGGGATTATAAGGTGGTATCTTGTCACAACTATAGGTGTCAAACATCTTTTCTCATAAGTTACTCTGTTGAAATGTGATCATCTGAACCCTTTTAAAATTACATGTAGGGTTGTCACTCTGTAAGATGCTTTTCAGTTATTTCTGCACACACACACACACACACACACACACACACACACACCATGTGCAGAAATAACTGGAAGATACTGGTGCCCTCACACCAGTCTCTTACCGCAGGTCAACCTTTCTTTCCTTTGTTTGGGTTCCTTAACATTCAGAGACCCTCAGTTCTTCCTTGATGCTTTCCCTTGCAAGTCCTGTCCCTGTAAATGGGTCAAGGATGGTGGAACATAAGAGCATCATCTGTTGCCTGGTTACTGCAGTCCATGCCATCTCCTTGGTAATAAGGGGAAATAGAGAGCACTGCAGTGTGTACTGTGCCTGCATGTACCTCCAGCTTCCCCATCGTCCCTTCTGCACTTCCTAGCTTCCCTGCCATTGCTGCCCCAGCCGGCTCTCATGGAGTTTGTTTGCTCACCCTTGTGTGACCAGTTAATTCATTCCCTTCCCCACCCCTTTTTTTGAAAGTCAAATTAAAAATCAGTGTTAGGGAGATTCTATCTAAAACTAAAAAGTCATCTAGGATGATTTATATCTCAGTAAAATGGAAATTGATCCGACTTCAAAGATCATAACTTAGGAGGAAGTTTTCCAGATAAGAAAAAAAAAACAATTCAGCTAATGGCTGCCTACCACTTTCAGTCATGGCTATCCCTGGTACACGGAATAAGGCTGGGGATGCTGATTCAACATGCTGTAGTCAGCAGATGATATGCAGAAGACAAGGAGTGCTCTGCACTCAAGTGCCAGGTCCCCTCCACACACATTGTAGCCTTTGGCACTTTCCCCAGTGCTTGCTCCCAGTCCTGTTACAGAAAATGCCTATTGGATTGGACTGACTTCAGTCTTCTTAACTTTCCTCTAGGTCAGGATGTTTTCATTTACCTTGCTTTTTTTTAAGTGTAACTTAGGAATCATTTGATTTTCTATACTTTTGGTGTCAAGTATATAGTTCAGTTTTTTCACAAGACAAGCAGATAATGACAAGCTTACATTGTAAATGTTTGTTTTACACTGAGACATAAAAGACATAAATCTATGTCTGTCTTTTTTCCTTTATTCTTTCCTCCTTCACTCTCTCTTTGTTCTGTTTCTTTCTTCTTTCTTTTTGAGGTAGGTTCTCACAGTTTAACTTAGACTGACCTGACACACTGTCTAGTATTGCTGACCTCACATCCACACCATTTCTCCTGACCGAGCGCCCCACGTTCTGATATTATAGAGACATGCTACCATGTCCGTTTCTAAAAATTACAAGAGAGATACAAATTTGAGTATATGCATTTCCATGTGGAATGTGTTTGATTATTCTAAAGCTGTTTAAAAACAATCTGAATTTATCACATAGTAAGTGCTCATTGTAGAAAATCAGGAAAAACACACACACAAAAAAATAGGGCTGGAGAGCTGAATCGGTGGGTAAGAGTACTTGTTGCTTTTACAGAAGACCTAGGCTTCTTTCCTAGTACCCATGTGATGCACAACCATATGTAATTCCAGTTCCAGGGGATCTGACACCTCTTCTGGTTTCTGTAGATACCAGACACATGTACAGCACACATACATACATACATACATGCAGTCAAACACCCAGCCACAAAGACTAAAAATCAGTCCTTTTAGAAAAGGAAAATCACAGAAAAGCAAAGGACAGATTATTAAAGTAAGCACCACTGTCTCGCTGTTCAGTGATGCCAGTTGTTAGCCGTTTTCCATTTATCAGGAAGAAGGACACTGTCATAAACTACCTTACCCAGAAAAGCTCATCTAGATTTGTGTCTTAAGTTGGCCCTTCCCAGAAATGATTTTACTTCTTGCCTCAGATTCCTTATTTGAAAATGAATATACAAATGCTATTTTCTTTGTAGACTTTTGGTGAACATTGCCTGGAATAACTTATACTGTGTGGTTGTCAACTGTAAAATACACTGGCAAGTGTTTTTGCTCTTTGTTTCTCCAGATCGCCTGCTGTGTGTTTCTACATTTAAAATAACTAAGTTGTACTGTACTTATACATCTGTAATGTGCTCACCATTCATCAACATAACAACATTTAAATATACCCAAATATATTTAAACAATATATTAATTTTTTCCTACTTTTTAAAATAATTAACCTAAGCTACTATTTGGTTGTTAGGTTTCTTTTACAGAATTAACTTTTGTATTTAGAAAATAGTGCTGAGTAGTGGTGATGTATGCCTTTGATCCAAGCACCCAGAAGGCAGAGGCAAATAGATCTCTGTGAGTTCAAGGCCAGCCTAGTCTACAGAGCTAGTTCTGGGATACCCAAGGCTACACAGAGAAACCATGTCTGGAGAAACCAATAAACAAACAAACAAACAGCAACTGAACCAATACATACATACATACATACATACATACATACATACATACATACTAAATAAAATACAACAAAAAGCAACTGACTAGAGTTTGACTGTTTTTCATGCTCTTTATTTTTACCTTTGATTAGTGACAGACTTTCCATCTTCTTGTAGGGGATTATAGAATATGGCTATTTGATACTACTGCTATACAGAGTCTTAGAGTAGGCAGGTGAATATTTCACACAATGCCAGCCCAAGACATTCCCAGTCCACCTCCCACTACTCCACTTGTAAACTTGGGGAGACCCCTATCCCACCTCCTTTTTTCCTTCTCGCTGGAGCCCACTACTTGTCTGGTCACCATGCCACCCCACTGGAGCCTCCTTCCTTTCCTGTCTCTGGCCCTGCTGAACATAGTTGTACATTCCTTCTGGAGTCCACTTTTTTGTCTTTGGTTACCACTCCAACCTGCTCTTGCCATCTCTCTGTGGTCGGAACAAACCAACTCTGATGTCGCTTGTCACAATGGTACTCAGCTGTCACCCATCACTGCTCACAGCTTTGCCACTGCTGGTTCAGCCAAGAAGTGGTCGAACTCCAGAGTGCGCTGGACCACAAAATCCCTTGGAGGTAAGTAACCATGACCAGTGAGTTCTTTTTGCTTCCAAGTTATTTCTTTTCTCTGGCTGCCAACTGGCTTGGACTGTGCTTTCCTCTCTGCTAAAACCAAATTCAAATTCCAGAGGTCCAATTCTGGAATGGTGGTAAAGAAATTCCTTCAACCTGTTCCCTGGTAAAAGATCCTTAATGGGAAAATTATTTTAAAAGAAAAAAGCACTTGAAAACTCCAGAGACTGAAGAGGACATAGAAGACATAAGCAAACAAATAAGTAGTTAGTCAAGAATATCAAATCCCGGGTAGTGAGAGTGTGGGTCCTTGGGATGTGACTTGCTCCCTGTCTCTCCCTACCCTCAACTCTGTGGTGGAACATACAGGATTGGTGTGCTGAGAATGTCCTCTGAAGGGTAACTTTAAAGCTTAACACTGGGACAAAGACTTTCCTGAGATAGTTTAGCCAAGTCACTGAATAAACAAGGAAACAACAAGCAAGCCCAGAAATAGCCTGGAGAGAACCATATGTGGCACCACGACAGTATACTAGTAGAAGTCTAATTTTCCATAAAAATCAAAAGCTTTGAGAAGAAACAAGAGTGTGCCTGTGCACATGTTTTAGAGGTGCCCTTTGGAGAACCTAAATGTTAGCCTTAGCAAAGATCAAATATGTTCATAAATATGTTCAAAGTACTGAAAGAAACCATGCTATTTTATTTCAAGGTAAAGTTTACTTTGCAGATTTGACTAGCCTGGCATTCATTATGTAGATCATGGTGTCCTTAATGTCACAATGATCTTGGAATTACAGTCATGCATTACTGTCCCCAGCTAGAAACCATGCTTTAAAAAGAAAAACAGGGTGGTGATGGTGGTGCATGCCTTTAATCTCAGTGTTCAGGAGGCAGAGACAAGCAGATCTCTGAGTTCAAGGCCAGCCTGGTTTACAGAGCAAGTTCCAGGATAGGAACTACCAAGCCAGAGGTACACAGAGAAATCCTGTCTGGAACAAAACACCAAAATAATCATAATCATAATAGGAAGTATTATAAGGGCAAATAGGACTATCAATAGAAACAAATTCTTACACAATTACATTCATACATATATGCATATGTATGTTAATAAAGTAATATCTGGAGTTGCAAAGTGCAATGATCAAAATGAAAATTTCACTAAAGGACCTCAGCAATAGGTTTAAAATTAAAGAAATATCTGCAAACATGAAGGCATGTCAATAAGCTATTGCTATTTGGTGAATAGAGAAAAGAGAACAAAAATGAAAACAGAGATTCTCTCAGAAATGTGGGATGTATGTCATTAAATATACCAACAGATACGTGACTGGAATACAGAATCAGAAGAGGCAAAAAAGCAGAAAAAAAAAATCACATTTGAAGAAATAATGTCTAAAGACTTTCCAAATGAGAAAAAAGTATTAATCTTGGGGGGAAATAACTACATCTGAAGCATTCACTGTTGATTTTAAACATGCCACATTAAAGTGCAGTAATCAAGCCTGTGATACCATCATGTGAGGAGTCAGCATAGACCAACAGACTGATGTTACAGAGAGAAATGTTCTCAGTCATGGTCTATTGGTTTACCAAGAGGGTGACAAGACAGTTCAGTGTGGGAGTTTAAATTATATAGAAAAGCAGGTTTGCAGAGAAGGAAGCTAACATAATTACCCTTTAGAATGAGCTTTATTAGCAGAGAGCAACCTTTATGACCATAGTGAGGTGGACATGAGCAAGCCTTAAAGTAGGAAAGCAAAGGGAAAGAGGATGAATGAGAATTCATATGAATATATCCCGAACACAACATGAAGCCTTGAAAGGAGAGAGAATGGCTTCCCTTCAAAAACGTGGAGAGGATCTTCATTAAGAGAAATCACTCTTAAGTGAAAGAGTAAGAGAAATGGTCATCATGGACGTGATGGGGATGAAGAGAGGCTAAAGGAGAAAGAGGAAGAAGAGAGAACCTTGAGAAGAATCCCCCTGTCTTAGTTTGGATTTTATTGCTGTGAAGAGACTCCATGACCTTGGTAACTCTTATAAAGGAAAATATTTAATTGGGGTGCATTTACAGTTGAGAGGTTTAGTCCATTATCATCATCATGGTTGGAAACATGGCAGCATGCAGGCAGACATAGTGCTAGAGAAGGAGCTGAGAGTTCTACATCTTGATCTGCAGGCATCAGGGAGAGACTGCCACCAAATTTGAGGTCTAGTGAGCACATGAGACTTCAAATTCTGCCTCCAGAGTGACACAGTTCTTCCAACCAGGCCACATCTACTTCAACAAGGCCATGCCTCCTAATAATGCCACTCCTTATGGACCACACATTCAAAGACATGAGTCTATGAAGTCCATTCCTATTCAAACCACAAGATTCTGCTCCCTGGTCCAAAAGGCTTGTAGCTGTATGATAATGCAGAAGTGCATTAAGTCAAACTTTTAAAGTCCTTATAATCTAAAAAAATCCAAAGTCTCTTCGGAGACTCATGTCAGTCTTTTAACTGTAATGCCCTATAAAATCAAAATTAAAAAGCAGATCATATACTTCTAACTTATAATGGCACAGAACCTGCATTACCATTCCTAAAGGGAGGAAAGGGAACATAGTGAGGAAATACTTGACCATAGAAAGGCTGAAAACATGCTGGGTAAACTCTAAACTCTGCATCTCCATGTCTGATGTCAAAATGCTCTTCAGATCTCCAACTCCTTTCAGCTTTGTTGACTGCAACACACTTCTCTGTCTGGGGCCCTTTCTACTCCCTGTTAGCTGTTAGCAGCATTCCTTGGCAGGTATCTCGTGACTTTGGCATCTCCAATATCATGGGGTCTCCAAGGCAATCTAGACTTTGCCTTCACAGCTTCACACAATGGCCTCTCTAGGCCTCCATGTAGGTGTGGGGCGGTGGGCTGTGGGAAGCAGCTGGGTGCCTGGTTGAGCAAGTCTTGAACCCCGGACCTTTATCAGGATGGCAGGTGTTCGGTGCTGCCCCCAGGCCCTGGTTCTTCTCATTCAGCTTCGGCCCTCCACAGCCTCTCCCAAAGGGAGGTCTATGACCATCAGTCATGAGGAACAGTGCCTCAGGCTCTCCCACATGTAGATGAGGTATCTCTAAGCTCTCAGTCCAAGCCAATAAGCATTATCTGCCAGACCCTAACCCACATGCAGATGAGGTATCTCTAAGCTCTCCGACCAAGCCAATAGGCGTTATCTGCTGTAAGACCCTAACTCACCCTGGAACTGTATATAAGGAGAAGAACTGTATTCAGGAGAAGTAAAGGTGTGTTGGAGAATCATCCTGGTGTCCGAGAGTTTCTGTCTCAAGAGCTGTAACACTTGGGGAGAGATCCGCTCTCCCGGAACCTTCCTGGGGCACCAAGCTGCTTCCTTGCCTGCTAACTGGCTTCTATCGGCCCAGCCCGGGTGGCTTAGCGTGGAGAGACAGGTGCAGCACCTGGGAGTGACCAACCTGCAGCAGAGACTTGAGCAGAGGCAGCAGCAGAGGCAGGCAATCTCTCCTTCCCCGCTTGCACTCGCACGCTTTGGCCCAGAAGACCAACAGACAGTGGAGACTCGGGCAGAGGACCCTCCCTGCTCTCACTCTGTCCTCAGCTGGGAGATCATCGTGGGACACCCTCCAGAACCGGGGACCCACATGTAGAGACATTCCTGACACTTGCTTGGACTCAGCAGCTTTCCTTAGTCATGGAGGGAGATTTAATAACTTCTTTTTCCTGTCCTTGTCTCTAAAGCCAGGACCATGTGGCCAAAGCTGCCAAGTGCTGCTGCTCACTGAGGCTGGAACATGCCCCTCCCATACTAGCTTTCTGGTTTTGATCATTTTCTTCACTTCTTAAGCTTGAATGTCCTGGAACTTGCTCTGTAGACCAAGCTGGCCTCAGACTTGGATATGTACCAGCTTCTTCCTTCCAAGTGCTGGAATTAAAGGTATGCACCACCATACCTAGCCCTAAGCTTTTTCTTTAATTCTTTTTCGCAAATTGGAAGCTTAGCTGGGTGAGTCTTCCCAGAGCTCACCACTTCCTTTATGCCATTTAATATCGTCAATCTTTTCTTCTCCTCGAAGAACACAGGACTTAGCTCCTTTCCACTTCCTGGTACCCCTTTTCTCTTCAAATTGTACATTTAAAAAAATTTTTCCTTGCTCCTTTTTATTAGTGTTCATAACAGTGAACACTAATAACCACAAGACAGAGTCAAAAGTAGGCTGTTTTGAATTTTCCTCTGCCAATACAATGAATCCAAAACTCTTCAATGTAGCTTCAGGCATACTTTTCAGACAAGGGCAAAAAGCAGCCACATTCTTTGCCAAAATATCACAAACACTGTCTTTAGGCCACATACTAGCATTCTTTTCTGAAACACCTTGAACTGAGTGAAATACACAGTCCAAGTCACCGTCAGCATCATTGTCTTCCATGTATCTACTAGGATGGCTCATTAAGCCCAACTTGAGTTAAGCTGCTTTTCTAATCCAAAGTCACAAAGTCCACATTCCTCCAAACAAAAACATGATCAGGCCTATCACAGCAATACCCCAGCCTATGGTACCAATTTGTTTTAGTTAAGGTTTTATTGCTGTGAAGAGGCACCATGATCTTGGCAACTCTTATAAAGGAAAATATTTAACTGGGGCTGGCTTACAGTTCAGAGGTTTAATCCATTATCATCATGGTAGGAAATATGGCAGCATGAAGGCAGACATGGTGCTGGAGAAGTTCTATATTTTGTTATGGAGGCATCAGGGAGTCTGCCCTACTAGGCCTAGCTTGAGCAAATGAGATCTCAAAGCTTGCCTCCAGAGTGACACACTTCCTCTATCAAGGCCACACCTCCTAATAGTGCCCCTCCCTATGTACCCAGGAGTCTACGGGAGCCATTCCTAATCAAACCACTCAATAAAGGGATAACTTTTCTAGGTTTTCAGGGGATGGCAGGAAGTTCCCCATTATGTAATTTAGTCTGGTCTTGTCAGTTTGCTAAGGAGCCAAACTGACTCTTATAGAGTAGGATCACAGATTTATCCTGTAGCTCTGAGCGGGTGGAGCTGGGCTAGTCCCTAGCTCTGGTCTGTGTTCCAATGGCAGGAACCTGTCAGTTTCAGGGGCTGGCCTGATTCTGGGAAAGGCAGCAAGAGGATTTGTGATATGGAATGAATAGATTTTTCTCCAAAGTGTTAGTAGCAGTGATAGCTACATACCATAATATAAGGTTGCCTTCCTTCCTTTATGTACAAGGTTGAATCAATATGAATTATAGATCCAAACAAATAGCTAAAACTAAAAAAGTAAATGAACACTAAGAAAGCCTTAAGAGAAAACCACAAATCTTCCCGATCTTTATCAAGCTAAGCCTTCTTAGATGTGACCCCAAAAGGACAAGTGGTCGGAAAGTGATTTGGTGTCATCAGTTCTTGTTTTGCATCCTTGTGGGCACTGTTCCCACCTATTTTCACTCAATGAAATAAAGTATTACCAATAATATAGGTGTTTTTTGGACACACATACACACAGAGACAGAGAGAGACAGAGAGACAGAGAGAGAAAATAAGGCTTATAAATGACCTTCATCTGTTTAGAAAATGTAGAGAATATCTACCACCTAGTAATAAAATACCTCCTCTAAACATAGCCAGTGATTTTGAATAGACATTCTGTGAAAGAAATATGTATAGATGTTATAGCAATAAAACACATAAAATATACACAACATTAATTATTAGATAATTGCAACTAAAAACCAAAGTTAGTCACGATGTTTCATTTATCCAGCCTAGTGGGCTATAATGAAGACAATGATAGCAAGAGTATAAGTAAATTGGAATGCTCATTCATTGTGACTGGGAATTAAAACTTAGTAGCATTGGAAAACTAGCAGTTTCTGAAAAACTTAACTATATAGTTTCCATATGATCCAGTAATTCATTTCTAAGTATATAATATGAAATTAAAATGTGCCCTTTTCAACATACTATCTTTAGTGTCTGTCTGTCTGCATGCCTATACATGCGCCTGTGGAGGCCAGAGGTAGATATCAGCCATCTTACTTTATTTCTCTCCAACTTATTGTTTGAGACACTCTCATTGAGCCTGGGTCTCATCAATTGACTGAATTGTCTTGTATCTGCTCGTCTCTGTCTTCAACCCCAAGTGATAGAGTTTAAGCCTTAGCTCTCTTTTTATGTCTTTTGATCATGGGGATCAAAGATTATGTCCTTGAGCTTGGGTAGCAGACACTATATAGTCATGCCTAACCTCCTTCTACCCAAATCTTATACACAATCATTCATTAAAGCATTCTTCATATACAAAGCACTATTATTAAATCCAAAGCGTTATTCATATCCAAAGTTAGAAACAATTCAAATGTCCACCAGCTGACACATGGATAAAGAAAATATGGCATGTCCATAAAATGAAATATGACCTTGTACCAAAGGAATAAAATATTTAGGATAAGATTAAAAACATTTTGCTAAGTGAAAGAACAAAGTTGTAGATAAGAGTTACATTTTATATTATCCCATCATGAAATACTCAAAAGGAGCATCTCTAAGACAGAAGTAGTTAAACTGCTTAAACCTGGGAAGAGAACTTGGAGATCAAAGGCACGACTGCCAGTGGATTTTGTTTTTTGTTTTGCTTGTGTTTGTTTGTTTTGTTTTTATTTTGAAGAAGGAAAATTTTGAAAATCTTCAAAATTGATGGTTTGCACAGCTCTGAATATACTAAAAAAAAAAAAAAATCAGCACTTTAGTTGAATGTTTTTTCTCTTTCTCTAATCATGTTTATACATTCTTTAAAGTGCTAGCCTTGTAGAAAACCAACAGATAACAGATGCCGTCTAGAAATGAAAAGACATTCTAGAAATGGAAATTTACTAGCCTTCCTTGATTTTCTGTCCTCAAATCACCTGGTTCAACTTCTGACAATCCAAGTAGATACTAGAATATTTTTAATAAAAGATTTTACTTATTCTTTGAAGCTATCACACATTCCTACAATGTATTCAGATTGTACCCATCTCCCACTACCTCCTACCAACTCCCACTAGTGTCCCACCCAGTATCGCTCTCAACTTTACAGCCTCCCTTTGAAGGCAGTGCTGTCTATATGCACATGATTGTGGGGCTATGCAATGGGGCATGGGCAACCTACTACACCCTCAAAAGAAAAATAACTCTCCTTGCCCAAAGTGCTGATAGCTTATTTCGAAAGCCTGGGGCCTTGGGGCCACTCCTAAACCCATGCTGGAATTTTGGCTGACTTGACAATACAGGTGACCACAGCTGCTGTGATTTGCTGTGTGTAACAGCCATGCCATGTCCAGAAGTTCACAGCCTACTCCTAACCTGCAGTCTCTTACACTATTTCTTCCGGCTGTTTCATGATGTTCTCTGAGCCTTGGACCGGAATGTTTGATGTAGATGACTCATGCACAGTGGAACAGCCAGTTATTGATATTAGTAGAGTTCTACAAAGGATTCTTTATATACTTTTAGATTTGGCTAACTCACCCTGTACTGTTTCTTCTACCAACTCAACCCCAATTTAAACCTTTATTCCCAATAATCCCCACTTCCCAATCATGTTGCCTGAGTTCTATTATCCCCTCTAATTAAAATTTTCTTGGGTTGAAATATTGTATTTGTTAGCATTCTGTGCACCATTGTTGATATTTAGACGCAGGAGCTTGGAACAGAAGACACCAGGCCGAGGGTTCCACGAGGGGAATATTTATTTATGCGAAGGAAAGAGAACCGAGAGGAGACAGAGCAGAAAGGTAGAGGAGTAGAGGCCGACCATGACCACGTGGAGAGAAGGGGAAGGGGAGAGGGGCAGATACAACCTGCAGGCACACTATCAAGGGGCAAGAGAGAGAGGAGGGGCCAGACAGCTCCTTTTATAATAGTGGGCAGGGCTACCTGCGGGGAGGAGCATACCTGGCTGTTGCCAGGTAACTGTGGAGGTGGAGTTTAGACAGAATGCAAACAGTATTTTTCTGTACAGCTTTTCTATGTACTATTCATTTTGAAATATTGATAAAATAAAACTTTCATTTTTTTGGCATAGATAGTTTCTTTCCCAGTATCTACCTTATGGATGATATCTTTCCCCCAGTGCTGCTGGTACAATACAGAAAACATGGGAAGGAATTTATTCACACTCCCTCTTGACATGCTTGAAAATTTGTGCCTCATGGAGTCATTTCAATGAATTCTGTGCTGCACTGAATAGTGTTACAGTTTGAACGTGAGGTATCCCCAACAGGCTTGTGAATTATGCTTGGCCCCACACTTGCAACACTATTTGGGGAGATAGAGCCTGGCTGGAGGAAATGGACACCAGGTTGTGACTTTGAAAGCTATGTTGATACAGCATCCCTTCTTTCTTCTCTGCTTCCTGTCCACCGAGGTGCAATTGCTCTAGCACACATTTAGCCAAGACAGACTAAACCTCTATAAACTGAACAATTCTTTCCTCTTTATATGGTACCACACAAGGAAAAATCTAGCTAATACAGTGTCCTGAAGATAGCCTAAAAGGTTGTTTTTACATATTGAAAGTGGTGATTATAATGTGCATATCACCATAGCCATTTGAAGATGCTGCATATATATATATATATACATGTGTATGTTTGGTCCATTTGCACATTTGCAGTATATTTGTCTGTGTCTCTTTAAAAAATCATTTTCAGTGAATCCCTTACGGTAGAGTTTTATATTCTCAATTACATTCTTTTTGGTTGTGAGCCTAGATTTTAACAGCTGAGCCATCTCTTCAGCCCTTAATTATATTTTTGAATAATGGCCTTGCATAAATGTGCTTAATTGCAAATGGATAATAAAGGTAGGAGATATTATTTTGTAAGACATAGGTTATGAAGAACTTGGCCCATGACTGGCTTTGGGTCATAAAGAAAGTGTTTGAAATAATCAGAGTGACTGCACTTTCTATAATTTAACCTGTGCACAGATAGGAGGTCTTGTTACCTCATTTCGTCATACCGTGTCTTTAATTTTCAATTGCTGTAAAGAGATACCACAGCGAAGGTGACTTATGGAAGAAAGAGTTTATTGGGGCTTGTAGTTTCAGAGGTTGAGTCCATGACCATCATGGCACAGGGCATGGTTGAAAGCAGACAGCCCTGGTGCTGGAACAGTAGCTAAGAACTTATAGCTGATCCATAAGGATCATAAGGCAGATAGAGCTAACTGGGAATGGTGTGAAATCTCATAGGCCTCCCCCACTCCCGACACACCTCCTCCAATGATTCCATACCTCCTAATCCTTTCTAAACAGCTCCACCCACTGAGGACCAAACATTCAAATCTTTGAATCCTCATTCAAACCACCACACTGATAGACTCACACAGGCTCATTCCAGTGTCAGAATGATTTCTGGATGAATAGGTATTTCAGTTTTACTCAAACTTCTAAAATTTTGAAAAGATAGAAGTCATAACTCATGGGTAATGTTCCAACTTTCTTTTCCCCACTCCTCTGCACTCTGTAAATGCCAGGGCTCTCACACCCTCCTCCCTGCTCACCCACGTCCCTGCTTTTGGCCATGCCCTCCCTCTCCGGTGAGTCTGATCAACACGCTTGCTCCTTCCTTCCCTCCCCACCTCTGCACAGTTGGCAATGCAGGCAAAGGAGGAGCATATGACAACTCCTAAATGGCTTTTTTTTTTCTTTACAGCATTTTTCAGACATGTTAAACTTCTGAAGCTTTGAGGTTTATCTTAGTGGTGACTATGTATGTTCCAAAATTAGGGTTTGTGGGGCATGAGAGATATCTCAGCCAGTGAAGTGCTTTCTGTGCAAACATAAAGCCCTGGGTTTGATCCCCTAGAACCCATGTAAAAATCCAGGCACAGTGACATGTGCCTGTAATGTCAGCTCTAAGGAAGCAGTTTCCTGGTCCTTGTTGAGTGACCACTGTGGCCAAATTAGCAAGTTCCAAGTTCAATGAGACACTTGTCTCAAAATACCAGGTGGGAAAACTAGGGGCAGGGTTCAGTGGTTAACAAGCTTGCTGTTCAAGCATGAAGACTGGCATTAAGACCCTCAAAACATATGTAGATGCTGAATGGGCTTGGTAGTAGGCCTGTAATTCCAGAGTGGAAGGCAGAAACAACATCTCCAAAGTAAGTTTGTGTCGCGTCTTCTTCTCAGCCGGCAAGTAAGACACGACACGCCTGGATTCTTCTTTGACAGCTCTTTTATTCCAGGCACAATCTTCATCCATTGAAGGGGGCCCGCCACCCACCAAGCAGCTGAAATGCACTGCTTATATACCCTTCCAAGGGGGCGGGCCAGGCGGCCTGTTCTCTCAGGATTGGTTAGGGCCAATACCTCATTAGCATAAGCTCTGTCACTGGTTAGGGCCAATACCTCATTAGCATAAGCCCCGTGATTGGTTAGGGCTTGTGCCTCATTAGCATAAGCCCTGTGAGCTCGTGCCTCATTAGCATAAGGCCTGTGATTGGTTGGGGCTCATGCCTCATTTGCATAAGCCCTCTAGGGAGGGGCTTGAGGCTGACGCATGCGCAGTAGGCTTATACAGGACGCTGCGCCAGCCATGTTGGAAACCGGCGCCGTCTCTTCGGCCGCCTACATCTCCCCCTTATTTATTTTATAAATTTGAAATAGGTTACTTCTGGACCCTTAAGATTCGTCCTAGGCCTCCCACATCCAAGCATGCATGTGATTGTCAAAAGGCTTTGGAAGGCACTCCTTGAAAGAGCCACTGCTGTGGCAAAAGTCAGCGGGGGAAAGCAGAGGTCTGAGCCCTTGTGCAAGTGTTGAAGGCTTTGTAATGGGGGCGCCACCCCATACCCGCCTTTGTGCCTTTTTTCAGGGAGAGGTGTTTGACACAAAACCTCTATGCACTCAGACATACTTTCAGAGAATCTATCTCAGGATTGAGAACATCTCTAGTCGAGGCACTCCTCGTGCTCCCCGCTTCTGAAAAATTGAAATGGTGCCTTAGGAGCCTTATACCATTGGCAATGGTCAAGATGGTCAGGATCTAGGGAAAATGCCTGGACGGCCAATATCAGGTCCAGAAGGTTCCCCACTAGGTCTCCCTAAGGGAGGCCAGGCAAATACTTGGGGAAGCACCTTCCTTCATGGCAGTCAGCGCCTGATAAACTACAGCCTTATGTCTTGCATGGTCATGGCGTAGGCAACATAGAAACCAAAGGCAGAAACCACATCCTAAGAGAACAATGGCTCCCCATACAAATACTCCCGCCCATAAGTCTTTTTAGAGTGACGGGATCTAGGCAAGTGCCGTTCAGGGTGGCAGTCTTGCGACAGGAGCTTCAACATCAGGATCTGCAGTTTCATCATCCCTCCTTTCGTCTGGGATCGCCGGACTGGAGATCTTCTGAGTCAGTCTCTCAGGGATCCAGATAGGGTTTTCTTGATCCTGTGGGAAAACACAAACAGAACCTCATGCTCTTATGAGCACGGGATCGGGCCCTCGCCATGCATTAGTTATGATATCTTTCCATTTTACCTTTTCTGGCAGAGGGCGTAAGTGATTATGATGTCTGTCAGCAGCAGACTGACCCTGAGTATCCAAATTTAGAAAATCTAAAGTAAATAGTGTTAAGGATAGTCTATGCTTGGGGGTAAGGCCGTGGCCTATTCCCTCTTTTTGTTTTTGAAGACATTCCTTGAGCGTGATATGTGCTCGTTCTACAATACCCTGCCCCTGAGGGTTGTAGGGCAGTCCATGAGTGAGTGAGACTTCCATCGTTGGCAAAAGGAAGAAAAAGCTTGAGCCGTATAGGCTGGGCCATTGTCTGTAAATATAAATCTAAATAGGACTTATAAAACAGCCAACAACTAATTAATTTACATATCTATTAATAATAGTTTTTTATATTTTTTATAAAATTATTTTTCTATCAGCCAAAAAAAATTAAGGTTTGTATCTCTCTTGAGGCTTAAATTCTTTTGTGGAGAGCTTAAAAAAAAGATCTTAGCCAATTAGCATCTCCTAGAAACCTTTGAATCTTATGTCACAATTTATTTAGGAATATAGCTGATGTCTCAAATATTAAAAGATATTGTCATACATCTGGTTTTGAGTGACTCCAACTTTGAATTACCAGTTTAAATCTAGTTTTTTATTACCAAAATTATAAATTTGCAATCATACCCAATAACATATTTTTCTTAACCCTAGTTCCCTGTGTTCTGAAGATAGGCTCTTGGAGCTGTGTCATGAAGAGTGATTGCTTAGAAAATATTTGCCTCCAGGATCAAAAACTAGGAAGGCCATACGCGCTTCCTTCCAAGTCTGTGGGCAGAATGAGCATTGTGTCTCTGGGGACAGACTGGCCCAAGGAACCTCCACATAGGGAGGCGGGCCTAGGGGCGGAGCTGTGGGCATCTCCCAAGCATGCGGTTTGAGCTTTTCTGCCATTTTGCCTTTCTTTTTCCTTGAGAGGACCACGGTCTCTATTTTAGTTAACATGTCCTCAAGGTCCTCCTCCATCTTTTCTAAGCTCTTTCCTTCCTCTATCTTTTCTAAGCTATCAGAGCTAGAAGAGCTCTCTGTATCTATATTGGTTATCTTTTTTGGTCCCTTGTTTATTTTACTAACTCCTGCCTCAGAGCCTTCTGACTGAGCCTCTTTCACTTGTTCAAAAACTTCCTGGTCCTTTCGGACAGCAGATTCATATTCACAATGAGAATTTAGGTACAAGCTAAGACTATACGTCAGGAAAGGCATTATTATGATACCCAAGCCAACCCACTCCGGGTTGACAATAGATATCATAGCTTAGAAAATCTGCGGACCTTTTATTGCCGCTTTCCTTATACTCGTCCCTAAACCTTGACTTGTCCCAAATTTAGGGAACCTCTATTCGTCCCAAACCAGGGAACCTCAACTCAAACCTCGACTTGTCCCAAACCAGGTAGCCTCTACTCATCCCAAACCAGGGAACCTCAAACCAGGGAACCTTAACTCGAACCTCGACTTGTCCCAAACCAGGGATCCTTAACTCGTCCCTGACTCGTCCCAAACCAGGGAACTTCAAACCAGGGATCCTTAACTCGTCCCAACCCAGGGATCCTCCACTCGTCCCTGACTCGTCCCAAACCAGGGAACTTCAAACCAGGGATCCTTAATTTGTCCCAACCCAGGGATCCTCCACTCGTCCCTGACTCGTCCCAACCCAGGGATCTTCCACTCGTCCCTGACTCGTCCCAGACCAGGGATCCTTAACTCGTCCCTGACTCGTCCCAGACCAGGGATCCTTAACTCGAACCTCGACTCGTCCCAAACCAGGGAGCCTCTACTCGTCCTCGACTCGTCCCAAACCAGGGATCCTTAACTCGTCCCAACCCAGGGATCCTCGACTAAAAACTACACCTTTTTACCTCAGTTTCTGAATCCACGAGGTTGTTGTCGTCGGCTCGTTGTCGTTAGTCTTCTTTGGCCGCAGTGTCTCTCTCGTCTCTCGCCGCGTCTCTCTCGTCTCTCCGCCGCCGCGTCTCTTGCGTCTCTCCCGTTGTCTCTTGCCGTGTCTCTGCTGCGTCTCTTGCTGCGTTTCTCGCCTTTTCTCTCTCGTTGTCTCTCACCGCACGGGCCACCAGTTGTCGCGTCCCCTCGGCCGGCAGTAAGACACGACACACCTGGATTCTTCTTTGACAGCTCTTTTATTCCAGGCACAATCTTCATCCATTGAAGGGGGCCCGCCACCCACCAAGCAGCTGAAATGCACTGCTTATATACCCTTCCAAGGGGGCGGGCCAGGCGGCCTGT
The DNA here is from genome assembly GCA_021653895.1 of Mastomys natalensis. Classification (NCBI taxonomy): domain Eukaryota; kingdom Metazoa; phylum Chordata; class Mammalia; order Rodentia; family Muridae; genus Mastomys; species Mastomys natalensis. Next base: position 179,646 of record JAJTUV010001904.1, on the reverse strand, counting down.
TCTCTCAGGATTGGTTAGGGCCAATACCTCATTAGCATAAGCTCTGTGACTGGTTAGGGCCAATACCTCATTAGCATAAGCCCCGTGATTGGTTAGGGCTTGTGCCTCATTAGCATAAGCCCTGTGAGCTCGTGCCTCATTAGCATAAGGCCTGTGATTGGTTGGGGCTCATGCCTCATTTGCATAAGCCCTCTAGGGAGGGGCTTGAGGCTGACGCATGCGCAGTAGGCTTATACAGGACGCTGCGCCAGCCATGTTGGAAACCGGCGCCGTCTCTTCGGCCGCCTACAAGTTTGTTAGAGAGACTAGCCATATCAGTGAGCTCTGGGTTTGCCTGAAAAAAGCAGAAGAGCAATGGAGGGTAATTCTCAACAATATTTGCAGACTGGAGCCTCTAAATGTATGTGTATCCATGTGCCTTGCATCTACATGCATGCTTAAAGCATGCAAACACATACATACCACATTAAAATAGAAAAATATGGTGAAGAGTGGTGGACGAAGACACCTGACGTCAACCTCTGGCCTCTGCACACATTTGCACAAGTGCACATGTATAAACTAGAGTTTGCAGAAGAATCCTTTTAAAAATGTGTTATTGTCATCTTGTGTTGTCAGTGATGTTTGTGGACAGAGCCTGTTCTGTTCATGGTTGATCATTGCTGCATTCTGAGTTTTCTCTATCACTTTCATTTAAGCCACCTCCCCTCCCAGCTCCTAGCTTGGCTATTCTCAGGGCAGACGAGCCGTCTTGGAAGTTTGGGGTGCTGTTTCCAGCCGTGTAGCTGATCAGAGGCCAGGGCCTCTTTGATGTTCTGGGGCAGAGCGGGTCCTTTATTTGCTTGTCTCTGAGTATGACAAATTCTATGAACACTCTGAGGATGGCTGGAACATGAACATTTATAGCTCAAGGGCAAGATAATGGCTTCTTCTCTATCATATCAACAGATCTAGACAAAAGCAGGGAGACTGTTCTAATCCCACATATGTGGGGAGAAAAGCCACCAACCCAAATCATCATGGTCAAATTAGGAGAATCTCAGTTCTGGACCTCCTTTGTCCATGTCCTGAAAACAAGTTTTCTCTTTGCTGACCTAATTAGCTTCTTTTAGGTATCAGAGAATTTTACTTTCTGGAGAAAGAATCATTTTCTCACTGCCAGTTAAGATTAACTTCTCTTCTCTACCAAGATCACTCATCTACCTTAACAAAACATCCTAGCTGGTATAAATTGAAGTGGTGCTGTTCCAGCCGTGGCCATTTCTATTTTTTGTATATGCTATGAAATTGTGGCCATACAAACTCAAAAGAAGTACAAAAACGGCTGCTTCCCACTGTCCCCTACATCCACAACTGAAAAGTTTCTTTACCAATAGCATATCATTGCTTGCTATTTATTGAGGCCAACTCGACTGCAAAAACACAGTTTAGCACTCAAGCCCAGCCTCTAAATGGAGAGAAAGCCCCAGGGTGGACTGAGCAGTCGGGAACAATCCTGCCCAGTGTGTGATTCCAAAGCACTGTGCTCTCAAAAATAAATATAGCAACTAAAGGAAAGCCGTATTAGGTTTAAATTGTGTTATAAAAATACCTGTTATATAAGGTTGTAACATCTATGCTCGATCCTTTTTCTCTTATAACTTTCCCTGGTTCAATCTGATTTTTTTTAAGTTAAGAAATAAGAAGTTCTGCCTTCAGAAGAGAGAGAAAAAGGGACCAATCGAGATTCCAGACTAAGCTGGGGCACGATTATATGTATTCCACTTATAAGTTCACACTTCACATCACCCAGACCTCCCTTGGGCTCATTTCTTAACATGATTTTTAAATTCTAAACAATAGCTTCTGCCTAACTTGGATGGCTATAAAATAATCACATAGAACTGGCTTATCATTCAGTGTTTGTTAGGGCTCACCATGGACAAGGAATAGAGTTTAAATTCTAAACTAAGTTTAAAGCAGGAGTCAACTCACAGGCCTGTAATACAATTGCATGCCTTGTTGGATAGTTTGTTGTTTGCAGTTGAACCGTATTTGCTAAGAGGGCAAGATTTAATAGATAAGGGTCTGATCTTCTCCCCCTCTGTCTCCCATGTCTCCTGGCAGAGACTAGGAAAGGGAGAAAGGAAGAGGAATCAGGTGAGAGCTGGGTCACTCATGTTGCATAAACATATTCTTTCCTTTATCACCATACAAGGCTCCAGTCATTTCCGTAAGTACCTTTCCTGGAACAGCTCTTTGGTGGTACAACATTTTCCAGCACCTTGTTAGTTTTGTGTTCCCATTGTCCAGGGCATGGTTCATCTCATCCCTCATCATTTTATGTTTTTAAATTTCATACAATATATTCTGATCACAGTTTCCCCTCCCCTAACTCTTTCCAGACTACTCCCACACCCCCACCCATTCACACCCTTTCTTACTCTCTCTTTAGAAAACAAACAGGCATACTGTGATAGCTTGAGTAAGAATGGTCCCAATGTGCTCCATATTTGAATACTCCATATTTGAATCATCCGGAAGTGGTACTACTTGAAAAGGGTTAGAAAGATTATGAGGCCTTGTTGGAGGAAGTGTGTCCTTTAACTTCTCCCTGTCTTTCCTTCCTTCTAGTACCTTACAAACACCCTCAGGAGACCCAGTAGCCGGAATCTCTTGCTCCAGCATCTCCTACTTCCATTAAGGCTCCTGTCTCTGTTCTCCTCACTGAAGGCCTGGGAGAGCAGTCACTTGGCTCTTCAGACTCACCCTGCTTCTTCCTCTACCCTCTCTCTTCCAGCTTTGTCCCTTTCATCAGAATCCTTCCTCACAGACTGATCTCAACATAAAACTTAGGTTGATCACATCATGCATCAGTAAATATTAACAAAAGATCACTATCATTTCAATGTTTTGCTTGGAGTTGTTCGTAGGTATTCTTTCTCAGGTGAGTGCGATTTTCTCTTCTTCATAGTAGGTTTATCAGCAAGGCAAGCTAGCTCTAAGTTTACCACTGCTTTTCAGTGGCCTACCAGGGTCTTCTGATCTGGTTATGAGAACCCAGTTCTCAGCATTGCTTTAGTGCCGTGTGAAATGCATTCCAACGCCCATCCTGTCGGTCAACAACACTCTTTTGGAAATGGCTTTTTGTCAGCTCTGCTCTATTCACTCAGTTCTCTCTTGAATTGAATGGAAAAACGAAATTGAATTTTTGTTGCGAATAAAAGAAGATTCCGCTCAGATTGTTTCTGAACCAAAGCAGAGTTGGAGACACACAAGATGTTTACCCGGCTCACTTATAACGGAGAACTGCCTATTTGGGACTCTCAGGAGGAAAACTACCAATATTATCCTTGATAATGTGCTTCCCTGCTTAATCCCCCTCCTGAGCCCTTCTCACCACATGGATTGAGCTATTTTCAATTTCAATTTTTGTCCTAGACAAGAGAACACAGTGTCCCAAATACATGCTTGGCCCTCTACAAGCCTGCCCATCTGCCTGTTCTGTTCATCAAGCATAGCTTCTCTCCAGGGATTTGGGGCTGGGGCTATGCAAGCCTCACTGGCTGGCAGAATGGTGGCAGGGTGTAGTTATACTGCCCCGGTGTGGCAGACATGGATTTATGTCAAATGTCCCTCTACCTCATTTCCCCTGAAATGACACACTACAGCCAAGTGGTTTCCTAGTACATTGCAGGGGCCCCGAGGGTTAGGGGATTGAGGGAATCATCTTATATCTTCTCTCTCTTCCTTCCAGGGCTCAGGGACACTGGAGGTAAGAATGTATGTTTGAGACTTTACTAAGTGGCCCTTTCCCACCTTGTCTGGAAATACCTCTCAAACAGAGGCAACGCCTCAACCCAAGAGGTTGGTCAGTTTTTAATATGAATTTTGAGTCCACATTTAATTGGGGCTGGCTTACAAGTTCATAGGTTCAGTCAGTTATCATCAAGACAGGAGCATAGCAGCATCCAGGCAGGTATGGTGCCAGAGAAGCTAAGAGTTCTACCTCTTCATCTGAAGGCCACTAGAAGACTGGGTTCCAGGGAGCTAGGACTAGGATCTTAAAGCCTACACCCACAGAGACACACTTCTTAAGGCTCCACCTCTTAACCGTGCCACTCCCTAAGCCAAGCATAGTCAAACCACCACATTTCCCCCCAATTTAAACAACAACAACACACCATTTCTTTTTTTTTTTTTCCTTCACAAAGCTAATAATATTGAAATAGTGAAATCAAGTGTAAACCCAACAAACATATATAAGTTATAGTCCAGTATCCCTCATGAATATACATACAAAAATTCTCAATGAAGTAGTTGCAAACTGAATACAAGAGATATAAAAAATAATATTCCATGAATAACTGAACAACTGTTTTTTTTTTTTTTTTAGAAGACCATACTCCATATACAGGCTGCATGTTTTGGGATAGCCCCCACTCCAGATGTTTGAGACCTACATGAAAACCAAGCTGCACATTTACAACATATGTGCAGGGAGGCCTAGGTTCAGCCCATGGAGGTAGATCTGTGTAGACTAGGTATGCTCCACGGTTGGTGATTCAGTCTCTGAGAGCTCCAAGGGTTCAGGTTGGTTTACTCTGTTGATCTTCCTGTGCAGTTCCTATCTCCTTAGGGCCCACAATCCTTCCACCTATTCTTCTTTAAGAGTCCTCAAGCTCCATCCACTGTTTGGCTCTGGATGTCTGTATCTGACTGAGTCAGCTGCTGGTTAGAGCCTCTCAGAGGACAGCTTGCCCCTGTCTGTTCTCAGGCTGGAGGTTTAGATCCTGGGGGCTCTGGTTGAATCTTTTGATACTCGTTCTAAAAAGGACAAAAGCACCCTCACTTTGGTCTTCCTCCTTCTTCTTGAGTTTCATGAGGTTTATGCGTTGCATCTTAGGTATTGTGTGTTTGGGGGCTAATATCCGCTTATCAGTGAGTGCATACCATGTGTGTTCTTTTGTGATACAACACACCATTTCAAAGAAGACTCCTCTCACAAGTCAAACTTGGTCTTCCTGATATATTGTCAGCTGAAGATCAGGTGAATCTACCCTGTAGACCAGCCTTGCCCCATGTGTGCTCCCCCATTCTTTGCTGTCTCCATCATTTACAGTATCTGCTGTGTCAGTTTGGGATCCCTATTGGAAGCCCTGGACATGGGAAAGAGGCCCAGCCAAGTGTTAGAGCAGACAGACTTCACAGTGATGCAAACTGAGCTGGTCTTTGAGACCTGGTAGGAATGTTTGTGGAAATGCAGAAAGTAAGGGCAGGCCTGGTAAGACAGGAAGACAGAGGGCATGGAATTACTAATGTTATTGGACTAACAGACCCTTAAGAAACACACTGGTTCTCATCTGGGCACCACCATACTCTCTTCCTGACCTTGAATTGGTTATTAAACTTTTTCAGGTCTAAAAAGCGAGTGCACTCCAGCATGTTTATCAAGCATTTGGGTGTTCTCTTTAGAGAAGCATCTTAAAATCTCTTCCTCGTGTGTTGTTCACCTGAGCTCTGTGTACTCTGCAGGACGCCTTTTGAACTTAGATGTGAGTCTTTTCATCTGTTAATCGTAGCTTTTGGTGAACAGCAGTACTTGCTTTAGACAAGTGTGCATTTTCTACATTTTCTTTTATGGCCAATAACCTTTGACTCTCCTTGGTGAGGCAGTTGCTGATCCTGGGAAAGCATCCGTGCCATCTTTCCAAGCTCTCGTCTTTGATTTGCATGCAATCTGGAACTCATTGCTGCTGATGCTGTGAGATAAGGCTCCAGGCACATTTCTTACCAGGAGATATCAAATTGGCTCAGAACTACTTATCAAAGATTCTCCTTTATCCTCTGCAAAGCGTAGAATCGTTTTGTGTTTTGAGTCTCTGTTCATGAGTGGGTCTATCACCGAACCTTATTCTTCCACTTTGCTTCATCGCTTTTGAAGGGCACTAATAGGCCCGAGCGTGGCAAACATGGCCCCAACAGGCTTTCTCTTTTCCTCTTCTCTCTCCCTTGTTAAAAACCATTCGATTATATTTCTAAAGCTCTCCCCAACGTCCGTTCCTTTATTTGACCACAGACTTATTCCTGAGACTAAACACCAAGGTCCAACAATCAAAATTCATTATTTGGCTAAAGCAGATGACTTGTCCAACCAGGACTTAGCAACTCACCCTGGCATGCTCCTCCCCCTTTCTCCTTAAAAACCCACTCCTGAAAAACAAGCAAGCAAACAAACAAACAAATGAAACACCGGCTGCTTGCTATCTGCGACCCAGAGGTTACCTCTCCCTGCCTCCCAAACCCACTTTCCCCTCTGAGATAATAAATCTCCTTTGTGCTGAGAACTCAGTGTCTGGGTGTGTCCTAAGCCAACACCAAGGGACACCCTCTCTTATACTTCCAGCCCCATAGAGAAATACCATAGAAACACCACATATCTTAGCTGCTATAGCCTCTTAGGACTTGGTGTTTGGGAACTTAGGCCTTCAGCTCTTGTTCTTCTAATTCACACTGCCTGGGCTGTTCTTGGCCCTTGCTGATTTTAGAATCAATGTGCTTATTTCACAAGTACTAGAAATGATCGCCCTACAGTGTGAGTATACTTAGTTCTAGGAGTCTAAATTAAATGTCCCTCAGGGTAATGGCCACGTGTCCTCCTTACTTCTGGGTCAGTTATCCATGTTTGTACCCTCATACATCTGTTGTTGCTTGTGGTCATCCTACCCTTTTTTAAAATTAGATATTTTCTTTATTTACATTTCAAATGTTATCCCCCTTTCCCAGTTCTCCTCCCCACAACCCTCTATCCCATTCCCCCTCCCCCTGCTTCTATGAGGGTGTTTCCCCATCCACCGACTCCTGCCTCCCCGCCCTCGAATTTCCCTACACTGGGGTACCAAGCCTTCACAGGACCAAGGGCCTCTCCTCCCATTGATGACCAACAAGGCCATCCTCTGCTACATATGCAGCTAGAGCCATGGGTCCCTCCATGTGTACTCCTTGGTTGGTGGTTCAGTCCCTAGGAGCTCTGGGGGGTCTGGTTGGTTAATATTGTTGTTCTTCCTATGGAGTTGCAAACCCCTTCAGCTCCTTCAGTTCTCCATTGGGGTCCCTGTGCTCAGTCCAATGTTTGGCTGTGAGCATCCACCTCTGTATTTGTTAGGCTCTGGCACAGCCTCTCAGGAGACAGCTATATCATGCTCCTGTCAGCATGCACTTCTTGGCATCCACAATAGTGTCTGGGTTTGGTGACTGTATATGGGATGGATCCCCAGGTGGGGCAGTCTTTGAAAGGCCTTTCCTTCAGTCTCTGCTTTACATTTTGTCTCTGTATTTGCTCCCATGAGTATTTTGATCCCCTTTCTAAGAAGGACTAAAGCACCCACACTTTGGTCTTCCTTCTTCTTGGGGTTCATGTGGTTTGTGAATTGTATCTTGGGTATTCCTAGCATGTGGGCTAATATCCACTTATCAGTGAGTGCATACCATGTGTGTTCTTTTGTGATTGAGTTACCTCACTCAAGCTGATATTTTCTAGTTCCATCCATTTGCCTAGGAATTTCATGAATTCATTGTTTTTAATAGCTGAGTAGTACTCCATTGTGTAAATGTACCACATTTTTTTGTATCCATTCCTCTGTTGAAGGGTATCTGGGTTCTTTCCAGCTTCTGGCTATTATATATAAGGCTGCTATGAACATAGTGCAACATGTGTCCTTGTTATATGTTGGAGCATCTTCTGGGTATATGTCCAAGAGTGGTATAGCCGGGTCCTCAGGTAATGCTATGTCCAATTTTCTGAGGAACTGCCAGACTGATTTCCAGAGTGGTTATACCAGCTTGCAATCCCACCAGCAATGGAAGAATGTTCCTCTTTCTCCACATCCTCGCCAGCATCTGTTGTCACCTGAGTTTTTGATCTTAACCATTCTGACTGATGTGAGGTGGAATCTCAGGGCTGTTTTGATTTGCATTTCCCTGATGACTAAGGATGCTGAACATTTCTTTAGGTGCTTCTCAGCCATTTGGTATTCCTCAGTTGAGAATTCTTTGTTTAGCTCTGTACCCCATTTTTTAATAGGGTTATTTGATTCACTGGAGTCTAATTTCTTGAGTTCTTTGTATATATTGGGTATTAGCCTTCTATTGGAGGTAGGATTGATAAAGGTCTTTTCCCAATCCTTTGGTTGCCGTCTTGTCCTATTGACAGTGTCCTTTGCCTTACAGAAGCTTTGCAATTTTATGAGGTCCCATTTGTCAATTCTTGATCTCAGAGAATCAGCCATTGGTGTTTTGTTCAGGAAATTTTTCTCTGTGCCCATGTGTTTGAGGCTTTTCCCCACTTTCTCCTCTATTAGTTTCAGTGTATCTGGTTTTATGTGGAGGTCCTTGATCCACTTGGACTTGAGCTTTGTACAAGGAGATAAGAATGGGTCGATTTGCATTCTTCTACATGCTGACCTCTAGTTGAACCTGCACCATTTGTTGAAAATGCTGTCTTTTCAGAGATAAAAAGAGAAAGATCAGAGCTGGTACAAGGATTGGTTTTCAACATCTCCATGGTTGTCAACCCCAATTCCTCCCATCTTGGGACCATTAATTGGGTTATTTTTGCTGATTTCTTTTGGTCCCAGACCTTAAATAGGCTGACTAACTTTGTGATACAACAGATAGATAATTTGGTAGAAAAACTTATCATAAGTTAGCTATGGAGGACCACGAGACTCAAGATGAGGTTGTTATTCTATCCAGGGTGTTCCCAAAACCCATCTCCACCAAATCTAAAAGAAGGGACTTCCACCCCTAGACCAAGCAGAGAGGGGCCACCCAGAACCCCGTCTGACTGGTGATCTGAATTCTTGCTTAGGCTGCGAGGCTAAGCACTGCAAGGGAATATAAATAAAAGTTAAAAATATCTCTCTGGGTTCCCTGAAGGACATGCCTGACTGCATAGGGGTTGATGTCAAAAGTATCCCCTCTCCAGGAAAAAGACATTGGGATGGATATGGCCCTCATGCCTCACTGGACAACGACAGGAGGTCCGAAGCCATTACAAGGTCCCCTTCAATTATTGGAGGTCAGGCCTCTACCCCCGCCTTCGCAAGACTAGAATTGCCAAGGCCCCTCTATACTTAGAGAAGGGAGGAGATGTGAGGGGCAGCCCTGCATACACATTGAAGGCCTAAAATCAGCCATAGACCTAAAATCAGCAATAGGCCTGACATATACACATGCTAACACCAAGTCTTGGGTCTCTGTGGAAAAACACTGAAAACAGAAGGCTATAAGCTATTGTAAACAGGCAGCTTCTGTGGTAATTTACCAGCCTGAGTAGTCATAGATCTTATAAATAGGCAGCCTCGGTGGATAGTACCAACTTAGATAAGAACAAGTGAATCATAGCCAGAATCATAGTGACCTGTCCCCTGAACCTTCATCCAGCTGATACCCTGTTCTGAAAGGTATCTGTACTCCCCCTGAACACCTATGCTCTGGTGTTATTCCCTTCCTCACATCCTGCCTTTTTGTGTTTATAACCCCTGTGTGAATAAGTAAATTACTATGTGATTTAAACAATTAAATAAATAAATAAAAGAAAAGAAAAGAAAATGCTGTCTTTTTACCACTGGATGGTTTTAGCTCCTTTGTCAAAGATCAAGTGACCATAAGGTGTGTGGGTTCATTTCTGGGTCTTCAGTTCTATTCCATTGATCTTCCTGCCTGTCTCTGTACCAATACCATACTGTTTTTATCACTATTGCTTTGTAATAGAGCATGAAGTCAGGGATGGTGATTCCCCCAGTTCTTTTACTGTTGAGAATAGTTTTTGCTATCCTGGGTATTTTGTTATCCCAAATGAATTTGAGAATTGCTCTTTCTATCTCTATGAAGAATTGATTTGGAATTTTGATTGGGATTGCATTGAATCTGTAGATTGCTTTCAGCGAGATGGCCATTTTTACTATGTTAACCCTGCCAATTCTTGAGCATGGGAAATCTTTCCATCTTCTGAGATCATCTTCAATTTGTTTCTTCAGAGACTTGAAGTTTTTGTCATACAGATCTTTCACTTGCTTGGTTAGACTCACATCAAAGTATTTTATATTATTTGTGACTATTGTGAAGGGTATCGTTTCCCTAATTACTTTCTCAGCCTGTTTATTCTTTGACTAGAGGAAGGCTACTGATTTGTTCTAGTTAATTTTATATCCAGCAACTTTGCTGAAGTTGTTTATCAGGTTTAGGAGTTCTCTGGTGGAAGTTTTGGGGTCACTTAAGTGTACTATCATATCATCTGCAAATAGTGATATTTTGACTTCTTCCTTTCTAATTTGTATCCTTTTGGCCTTCTTTTGTGGTCTAATTGCTCTAGCTAGAACTTCAAGTACTATATTGAATAGATAGGGAGAGAGTGGGCAGCCTTGGCTAGTCCCTGATTTAAATGGGATTGCTTCAAGTATCTCTCCATTTAGTTTGATATTGGCTACTGGTTTGCAGTATATTGCTTTTACTATGTTTAGGTATAGGCCTTGAATTCCTGATATTTCCAAGACTTTTAACATGAAGGGGTGTTGAGTATTGTCAAATGCTTTCTCAGCATCTAATGAAATGATCATGTGGTTTTTTCTTTGAGTTTGTTTATGTAGTGGATTATGTTGATGGATTTCTATATATTGAACCATCCCTACATCCCTGGGATGAAGCCTCCTTGATTGTGGTGAATGATTTTTTTTTTTGATGTGTTCTTGGATTCAGTTTGCGAGAATTTTATTGAGTATTTTTGCATCGATATTCATAAAGGAAATTAGTCTGAAGTTTTCTTTCTTTGTTGGGTCTTTGTGTGGTTTAGGTGTAAGCATAGTTGTGGCTTCGTAGAAAAAAATTGTAGAAACAGTGTGCCTTCTGTTTCTATTTTGTGGAACAGTTTGAAGAGTATTGGTATTAGGTATTCTTTGACGGTCCGATAGAATTCTGCACTAAACCCATCTGGTCCTGGGAGACTTTTAATGACTGCTTCTATTTCTTTAGAGGTTACAGGACTGTTTAGATGGTTTATCTGATCCTGATTTAACTTTGGCACTTGGTATCTGTCTAGAAAATTGTCCATTTCATCCAGATTTTCCAATTTGGTTGGGCATAGGCTTTAGTTATAGGATCTGATGATTTTTTTGAATTTCCTCAGTTTCCATTGTTATGTCTCCCTTTTCAGTTCTGATTTTATTAATTTGAATACTGTCTCTATTCCCTCAGATTAGTCTGGCTAAGGGTTTATCTATCTTGTTAATTTTCTCAAAGAACCAGCTCCTGGTTTTGTTGATATTTTGTATAGTTCTTTTTGTTTCTACTTGGTTGATTTCAGCCCCGAGTTTGATTATTTCCTGCCGTCTACTACTCTTGGGTGTGTTTGCTTCTTTTTGTTCTAGAGTTTTCAGGTGTGCTGTCAAGCTGCTAGTGTATTCTCTCTCCAGTTTCTTTTTGGAGGCACTTAGTGCTATGAGTTTTCCTCTTAGCACTGCCTTCGTTGTGTCCCATAAGTTTTGGTATGATGTGCCTTCGTTTTTATTAAATTCTAAAAAGTCTTTCTTTCTTTATTTCTTCCTTTACCAAGTTATTATTGAATAGAGCATTGTTCAGCTTCCATGCATATATGGACTTTCTGTTGTTTTGTTGTTATTGAAGACCAGCCTTAGTCCATGGTGATCTGATAGGATGCAAGGGATTATTTCAGTCTTTTTGTATCTGTTGAGGCCTGTTTTGTGACCATTTATATGGTCAATTTTGGAGAAGGTACCATTAGGTGCTGAGAAGGTATATTCTTTTATTTTGGGATGAAATGTTCTATAAATATCTGTTAAATCCAATTGGTTTATAACTTCTCTTAGTTTCACTGTGTCTCTGTTTATTTTCTGTTTCCATGATCGGTCCATTGCTGAGAGTGGGGTGTTGAAATCCCCCACTATTATTGTGTGAGGTGCAATATGTGCTTTGAGCTTTAGTGAAGTTTCTTTTATGAATGTGGGTGCCCTTGCATTTGGTGCATAGATGTTCAGAATTGAGAGTTCATCTAGGTAGATTTTTTTCTTTGAAGAGTATGAAGTGTCCTTCCTTATCTTTTTTGATAACTTTTGGTTGAAAGTCAATTTTATTTGATATTAGAATGGCTACTCCAGCTTGTTTCTTGGGACCATTTGCTGGGAAAATTTTTTTCCAGCCTTTTACTCTGAGGTAGTGTTTGTCTTTGTCACTTAGGTGCATTTCCTGTATGCAGCAAAATGCTGGGTCCTGTTTACAAATCCAGTCTGTTAGTCTATGTCTTTTTATTGGAGAATTGAGTCCATTGATTTAAGAGATATTAAGGAAAAGTGATTGTTGCTTCCTGTCGTTTTTGGTGTTAGAGGTGGAATTATGTTTGTGTGGCTATCTTCTTTTGGGTTTGTTGATAGAAGATTACTTTCTTCCTTTTTCTAGGCTATAGTTTCCCTCTTTATGTTAGAGTTTTCCATCTGTTATCCTTTGTAGGGCTGGATTTGTGGAAAGATATTTTGTAAATTTGGTTTTATCATGGAATACCTTGGTTTCTCCATCTATGGTAATTGAGTGTTTTGCTGGGTATAGTAACCTAGGCTAGCATTTGTGTTCTCTTAGGGTCTGTATGACATCTTCTGGCTTTTATAGTCTTTGGTGAGAAGTCTGGTGTAATTATGATAGTTCTGCCTTTGTATGTTACTTAACCTTTTTCCCTTACTGCCTTTAATATTCTTTCTTTGTTTTGTGCATTTGGTGTTTTGATTATTATGTGACAGGAGGAATTTTTTTTCTAGTCTAGTCTATTTGGAGTTCTGTAGGCTTCTTGTATGTTCATGGGCATCTCTTTCTTTAGGTTACGGAAGTTTCTTCTATAATTTTGTTGAAGATATTTACTGGCCCTTTACATTGGGAATCTTTACTCTCTTCTATACCTATTATCCTTAGGTTTGATCTTCTCATTGTGTCCTGGATTTCCTGGATGTTTTGTGTTAGGAGCTTTTTGCTTTTTGCATTTTCTTTGACTATTGTGTAACTGTTTTCCATGGTATCTTCTGCACCTGAGATTCTCTCTTCTATCTCTTGTATTCTGTTGGTGATGCTTGCATCTATGACTCCTGATCTCTTTCCTAGGTTTTCTATCTCCAGGATTGTCTCCCTTTGTGATTTCTTTATTGTTTCAATTTCCATTTTTAGATCCTGAATAGTCTTGTCCAATTCCTTCTCCTGTTTGGTTGTATTTTCCTGCAATTCTTTAAGGGATTTTTGTGTTTCCTCCTTAAGGGCTTCTACTTATTTACCTGTGTTCTCCTGTATTTCTTTAAGGGAGTTATTTATGTTCTTCTTAAAGTCCTCTATCATCATCATGAGAAGTGATTTTAGATTTCAACCTTACTTTTCCAGTGTGATGGTGTATCCAGGACTTGCTGTGGTGGGAAAACTTTGTTCTGGTAATGCCAAGTAACCTTGGTTTCTGTTTCTTATGTTCTTATTCTTGCCTCTTGCTATCTTGCTAGTGCTACTTGCCCTTGCTGTCTCTGATTGAGCCTGTCCCTCCTGTGATCTTGGGTATGTTAGAACTCCTCAGAGTCTAGCTGTCTCTGTGATCCTGTGATTCTGGGATCCTGTGATCCTGTGATCCTGAGATCCTGGGTGTGTCAGAGCTCCTGATTGTCAAGCTACCTCTGGGATCCTGAAATCCTGGTGTGACCAAGCTCCTGAGATCCTATGATTCTTGGCATGTTAAAGCACCTGAGAGTCGACCTTCTTCTGGCTGTTGTGGGACTGGGTGGGAAACTAGTGCCCAAGGTCTGTTCTGGTGCCCAGCTCAGGCCAGAAGGACCATCCTATCCTTTTTACAGCAAAAAAACATGTCTGAGCCAATTCATGCTTTTGCTTCTTAACCTGTTAACTGGTCTTTCCTTTAGTTGTCATGGTGAGCTGAATTTGAGCTGAATATTTCATTTATTTGAGCCTTTCATGTTTAAAAATGAAAGCATTTAGCCCCGTTTATTTATCCAACTATGATGTCACAGTTTTAAAATATGAGTGTTTCACTGCCTATAAACTATTGCTTAGCCCATTTTGCTCCTGAGTTATGGAGAAAAGTATTTTTTTCCTAATTGCCTAGGGTTTTTTCAGATAATCTCTTATCTTTTATACCACCCCTCCCATTTTTAGCAAATCTTCTGATCTATCGTTGAGGGTCTGGAGTTCATCAGGAAAGAGTGGAACTGATCTTTCCACCTCACACTGAGGTGTTTGTGTCAATGCCATACACTGACAGGCTCTATGTTTTTCTAAAATCTGAAGATCTGTGATGGACAACCCAGGTCTATTGGGAAACACAGATGTGATATGCCTTTTGTCACTTGGAAAGACAGTGTAGAAGGGTTTGCTGTTGGGTGAAAAAGACAGTACCTTAGCCTTGGCCTGGTTGACAGGCCTGGGACAAAGACTGGTTTTAGGAAGACAGGATGAGTGATTCCTCTTTTGCACAATATCCCCAAAGTGGTGGGAGAAAGGCAGCTCTGAGAGACAGATCTGGTCATCAAATGTTGGGCAGAAGCAATGGGGAGTGAGCCTTCATTGAGGAATTACTTCAGTGCTGTTCTCCATGGAAGGAGAACCATGTCAGGACACCAGGGATCATCAGTGCAAGAGAGACAACACAAAATGCCTTATATGGTGAGGAGTGGCAGGGCAAAGCCAGAAACCATTGGCAGAAACTAGACCCTTCTCTGGTAGAAGACTAAAGTCTTCCAGTTTTCCCTTTTGAACTGCCTTACATAAATTATTTGTTGTGATTGTGAACCCATTGTGAATGAGACAACGTTTCAGGACAAAAGTCCTTATGACCACTCTGCAATTAGAATATTCAAATAAAGTCTAATGAATTTGAAATGTGAGTCTTTCCTGTGCCAAACAATTAAACAGTCCATATTACTTTTAAACTGTATTTTATAGTGGCTAGAGTGTGTGAATTAAGTAATTTTAATTTGATGAACTCATTCCCGATATCCTTTTGTGATTTTTGTCTAAGTTGAAATATTTCAATAGGTCTTTTTCCTTATTCCCAAAGTTATCTATATTAATTATTGGTAAGTTTAAAAGATGAGCACATATAAAAAGAAATTTTAAAACTATAAAAGCACAATAGAAAAATATAGATTTATGATACTGTTTTTATTAACCATAAGCTCTATGCTTTCCAGTTTGGACTAATGAGTCAAATTTAAGAATAACTATGAGAATACCCATGTCCAGCATTGCCATTTGGTCTGTACCTTGTTTACTTAGCATAGGTTATCTTCAGCTTCCATCCAAGTGGCTGACAACGGCCGCACAGCATGCCCACTCACCACACTCCCCTCTCCAGTCAGTTCTCCCGCTCTACCCCGGCAGTTCTTACAAAATATATGTCCAATCATACCCCCACTCCATTTAAAACACAATAATGGCCTCCACAGCCCCAAGAACGAGGCTTTAATGTCCCTGCGGCTCAGAGATTCTTCATATCCTAGTGCTGCCTGCTTCTTTGCAGTCTTCTGACCACCTGGCCATGCCTCTGTGCTCCAGACACACGGAACCTATTTCTGTGCTTAAGGGTCATTCTAGGTCTCTGTCTCTCTTCCTCTCTCACTGTCAGGTTGGAACTCTTGTTTCCTCTCAAGGCTAACTGCCTTGTCTTTCATCCACAAAGAACATTTGGGCATTTTCAGCTCTGTCAAGCTCTGATTGCACCTGGACTAGGCAACATTGCCCCCTAGAGGACCTCTAGGTACTTTGGCTGGCCGGCTCCTGAAATGACCTGAGACCAGAACTGATGGTGACAAGAACTCATGGTGACTCAGAAGGAGACTGGATCATATGCCACTGTCTCCTTGGCTATTTCTTCTGCCCCAGGCTCCCTTTCTTTTGATATTTCAAACGACCTTTTAGATCTTCTCCTTGGGTCCACCCAGATCTCTTAATTTCCTTTGTATTTTCCATGACTGTTGTTTTTCTGTGTTACATTCTAATAATTTATTCTCTCTCGTCTTCCAGTTTTTCAAGTTTCCCTTCAGCCATGTGTAACTTAGTATTAAAATCTTAGGCTTGGCTATTAACTGATTTGCTGAACTTTTGAAGGATGTAAGGATTAAACTCAATCATCTCAAGCCTGCTAATCATACACTAGGCATACTATAGCTATACTATGCCTATACCCTTAGCCTGGCTGTTGCAATATTTTGAGACGGGGTTTCACAATGTAGCCCAAGATGGCCTTGAGTTCATGGTTCAAAGTTGTACCAGCCCCCCAAGTGCTGGGATTGTTACATTTTTTTTTTAAATAGTGGGATTCCTATTTAGCTCTGTTTCAATTCTGCTGTTACCTTTTAATATATAGATCCCAGACCCCTGTTAAAATTATTAAGCATGTGTATTTATGTTACACAGTAAGCGTAGTGTATAGATTGCACATGAGAGTATCAGTAATGATGCCTTTGCCTGGTATGTGCTCTTTCTATGTTTCCTGACTATGCCTGGTCATCTTTTATTATGACATTACTTAGTACTGGAAAGGTAGATTTTAGAAATAATATGAAGATGGGTGGGAACATATTCATGCTGAGAATATTTTGAGTATTTGTTTTACTTTCTCAAAGAAAGACAGACTGTTGGATGTAGCACATGATTTAGAAGTGTCTAGAATCCTGAAAACTTGACTACCCTACATTCTCCTACAAACAGACTTCCAAAATTTGTTTGGAGGTTCTAGCAAGGGATTGAGCATCTCACAGATCCTTGACCCAAGATGGATCTTCTATTGGGAAAGGTTGTTCTCTGTAAGCGCATGCGCAGCTTGTTAGGAAGGACACACTAGACTGGCAAGGGAGGAAGGGACATCTGCCTAGCCAGCCAGGTTAGCTAAATCAGCTGCCCAATGGGATGACAGCTATCACAGCCAAATCACCTTTATGCTTTGTTTATTTTTGCTAGGTGCAGCCATGTGGCACTCCTTCCTTGTCCTCAGAGCAAACTCCATGACTCACAGTGCAAGCTGAATGCCTTAGGTAGTGCCACACTACCATGTCTTTTTTGTCTGTCCTTGTCTTATACACTAGTGACTCCTTTATATCACATTGCACTTTGGGGCCAATATTAAATAAAATAAGCATTAATTGAACACAAACCTTTGATACCACAATAGCCGATTTGATAATTATGGCCACTGCCAACTAACTAAACTGTTAGGAGTGTATATAATGTGAATACACTGCACAAAGATGCCTCTAAATTATGTATATGGACTTCTAGGCTTCAAGAGGCCAAACTAAAAAGAGATCAGGACTCTTTTAGCTTCTCCAGGGGCAGGGGCCATGTACAGTGGTTTGCATCGCCATTTGTCTTAGTTAGGGTTTTACTGCTATGAACAGACACCATGACCAAGGCAAATCTTATAAAAGACAATATTTAATTTGGGACTGGCTTACAGGTTCAGACGTTCAGTCCAGTATCATCAAGGTGGGAACATGGCAGCATCCAGGCAGGCATGGTGCAGGAGGATCTGAGAGTTCTACATCTTCATCTGAAGGCTGCTAGTGGAAGACTGACTTCCAGGGAGCTAGGATGAGGTTCTTAAAGCCCACACCCACAGTGACACACCTACTCCAACAAGGCCACACCTACTCCAACAGGGCCACACCTTCTAGTAGTGCCACTCCCTGGGCCTAGCATCTACAAATCACTACAACCATCATTTACCTAGGGCAGCTCTCTTGGGCTAAGGCAGGTTGAATCCCTACCTCTGATACTTGGTCTCTACACACTGAGAGTCAGTGGGACAGATGACATCTCCCAGAATGTACTTCTCTAGCATTTTTCTGGTCAGCCTAGCACATTTCCCAGTCTGTGATATGTCCCTGCATGTCCCATTTTCAGTTACGTTTTGACATCCTTTGACTTTACATAGAGCATGGTGTGCTAGGGAGAAAAGAGAGGAAAGTGCTACGGTTGCCCATTTTCTACTAGATATAGACTTTGAATTTCTCACCCAGGGTCAGACTAAATATTGAGCATTCAAAGATGTCTGCCTCTAATCCCTGGGAATTGTGGATATATTACCATATAAGGTCAAAGGGACTTCCTGTTGTGATTATGTTAGTGACACAGGGGTATTCTTGATCATTCAGCTTGTCCCAGTAGGATTGTAAGGATCTTTGCAAGATGAAGGCAAGGGATATACATCATATCAAAGACATAATGGAAAAGTAGAGATGAAAGTGAAGCAGGAATGGGCCCCAAGCCAAGAAATGTGAGCAGCCTCTAGGAGCTGCAAAAGTTATGGATGCAGCATCTCCATTAGAGCCTCTTGGAGGAGTGATGGGGCTGCCAGCTTGATTTTAGGACTCCTGACTCCTTGAACTGTGACACAATACATTTATCTTGTTTTAAGCCACTAAAGCTATAGTCATTTGTTAACAACCTCAGTAGGAAAACCGAACTGGCAGGCCATCAGTCTATTGTCTGGTTCTGCCGCTAACCATTGTAGTTCATGGAAATGTTCCTCAGATTTTGGAATTCGGTCCCATCTATGGCTGCCCTCAACAAAAGCCCTTAACAGATGGTAGAGGTTGAGTTCTTGTCATTTTGGGTGCCACTTTGCTACTTCTACTGCTTCTGTTTGAATGTTCTGGGTATAACCAAGGCCGCTCTGTGATGTGGGGAATGCCCTGGCTTTTATAAAGTCTGTATTGTCCTTCTGTCAAGTGAGAAAGTCCCTTTCACTTCCTGATAAGAAGGCAGACCTTTTTGGTCTCTCTACCACTTTATGTGAACTGTGCATCTTCTAATGTAAAGTTCAGTGTTAATCACCAACCTAAAATATGTTGTTATTGTTGTTGTTGTTGGCGGTGGTGGTAGTGGTGGTGGTGGTGGTGGTGGTGGTGATGATGATGATGATGACAATGATGATGATTTGAGACAGGGTCTCATTTGTTCAGGCTGCTCTTGAGCTGAAGAGCACTTTGAACCCCTGGTCCTCTTGCTTCTGCTTCTTCAGTTCTGAGATTCTACTCCTGCACCACAGCACCCAGTTTATGGTATTCTGAGGCTCAAACCTAGGTCTTCCTGCATGCTGGGCAAGTATTCTACCCACTAATCTAAATTCCCAGCCCCACCAACCAAAATTTTGAGAAATAAGTTGAGAGAGAATGAAAACACCAAAATACTTTAAAATGACAGTAAGTATTCAGTCCAATATTTCAGTTATTCCACTGAGGATGCCCAGGGAGTTTAGACAGGCTGGTGACATGGTCCTGGGAACATGTAGCATGTTGTGATAGGCAGAAGACGGGCAGCTGCTTTACTTCCTTAAGCTTCTACAGCTTGCTTAGTGAGCAGAGATTGGCCAGTTCAAAATTCACTTTCCATGTTTTCTATTTGCCTATATTTAGAGCCACGAGCACACAGAAGACAGCAGTCTCTGTTCTCCAATTCACTAGACAAAAACAGTTCTACAGATAATTACAAGGCAGCATGATAATTGCTATGGGACAATGATGAGATGAGCCTGTAAGTGAAGCAGGAGGAAATGGCAGATACTCATTAAGTAATTAATTAATTCACAGTAATCCTCTCAGGCACGGTGCTGAATGCTAGATGAAGCCTTACCTTCAGAAAAGTAAGAATCTGTGCAAAGACTTGTGTTTGAAACACTAGACCATGTATGCTCAAGCTCCCTTATTTCTGTTCCGGAGTTATCAAGTGATAATGTCTACACATATGACAGATACCTGTAGATGTAAGATGGGCACAGACATAGGCTTAGAAATGACGCTATAGCTTCCACTAAATATTTACAATCCAAATGTGCCTTTCTCAAATCCAGTTACACATCAGTGATGGAGTTGGAGTGGTTGTGTGATCTGAAGCTGAGACAGACTTCATAGAAAAAGCCATGAGGTTCAAACACTGCACACCGTGGGAGCCCGCCTACCTGGTTATGCTCTGCTGGGAGTTCTTTAAGTTTCTCATACTGAGTTCAGTCACACTCTAGTGTTTCCAAGCACCTTTATTTTTCCATATTGAAACTTAGTTTACTTCTCAAGCAGTCCTTTATGCCTAGTCTATGGTAGAAAAGCTAATCTTGGCACTTCAAGCTAACTCCCTCACTTCTGATTTGGCCACATGTAGAGTGAAGATTTAGACTAGCTCTATGTCCCTCTCCTTTCTTTATTCCACAACCTGGAAGTCATCCACCATCTAGAAGGCTTGGGTATCATGACCTAGTACTACATGTGGTGGTAGAAAATTGACATTGATCCTCTACGAGTCTTATTCCCAGACACTCAGAACTGGAACAATGTCACCCGCCCACTCCTCTGGTAAGGTCAGCCTCCTCTGGGAGTGAGGAAGGCTTTCATGTTAGCCAGCCTCTTGGTTCCGGTTGTGGTGATCTAGCTTGGCACTGTCCTCATCCTGTCCCTGCTGTGAAGCCTCACTATCTTTAAAGAAGCCCATAACACTCCAGAGCCATTTTCCAAACCCTACTTTGATCTATGGGAATGAGAGTTTTCTCTTAGGAGACAGGAGACTGACTACCTCGAATAGCATCCATCACTGAAGATATCAAGGAGAACAGAGCAGATTGAAGATGGACTTGGTAGAGTTATCCTTCCCACACTGCTAACACCCTTTCCTGGTCCTACTGGCTCCCTACTGACTCAGGTGTGCACATCTTTAAGTGGCACTTTGTGCTCCTTGCCATTCTCATGCCTGTACTTATGCTTCCTGCAGATTCTCTCAACTGTATTTTTCTTATTAAAAAAATTCTTACATTGCACACTATTCTTTTCAACACAGGTAATCTTAGGGCATAACATTTTTCTGCCTGGAAAACTGCTTTTACCCCCATCTCCCACCTCTGCTCACTGACATGCCCCCTAATTTTTCCCTGCTCAGTTTCTCTCAGTCTTCATGTTGAACATTAGGCTTAGCCAAACCCAGGATGCCAAGGTCCCAGAATTCCATGTGTTCCTATCACATGTTCCTCGCCATTCTCAACTGCAGCTACGCTTACTTCTTTACAAGTTGTCCATCTTCCTAATGACTCCATCGGCTTCTGCACAGCCCGGCTTTGAAACCATTCTTCACAAAAAGCAGAGCTAACACTCAGAGTGGTCAGCAGGCTAAGCGACTCCAGCCCACTCAGCAGTAGATGCCATTCGCATGCCCTTGTCTTAACTACCAGATTCTATAGAAACCATTCTCACTGGAGACATGACCAGCCAGCAACCTAGTGAAGTCACTGAAGTCACTTACGGCACTGGGAGAAGGGGACAGTTGGCAATATTAGGAGATGATAGGATTGTGGCATTGAAGAGGAAGGTGATTCTGGTTGCATCTTCCCTTTTCTCTCAAGGGCACCCAGACAAGAGTTCTTTGACTTCAGTTACAACCAACACTTCCATGTTTCCTGAAAACAGAGCAAGTGGGGAAACCCATGCACATCAGCTCCAAGTGTCGTTGCTGTTCTCTGCAAGGGGAATGTACTCATTTATGACTTGTGTGATTAAAAGTCCATCTTATAAATGAGCATAGAAAAACAGGAATTTTTCTGTTCCACATTCTGACAAATTTTTCCATAAAAGAACCAGAAAGTTAGTATTGATGATTTTTCCCCCCTCTGTTGCTTATTCTAAAAAGAAAAAGAGGCACCAAGAAAGGGAAAGCATGAACGTATTAAAAACTGTTTAGCTCCCATTACAAAGAAATGCTGATGGCTACACCAGGCACTCTGGACTAGGAGCTGGGGGGTGGGGCTTAGTGGTAGAGAGCTTGAGCTCTCACAAAACATTATGGACGGGGACTGAGGATGGCTGCCTGATGGCTTTGAAGATGCTGCTTGTTACCATTCTTTCAGCTTATGACTTTGCCACAGACAATTTATCTTAGATGCTCTTTCTTCCCCTATGTCTTTCTTACTCATAAGGCATCTGGTCTATATAATTAAGGAGAGCTGAGAAAATACAATTAGCCAGACATACAGGAAGTAGATGACAAATCTTCTTCAATACAGACATGTAGCTCAGATTTTATTCCTTCTTGGGTAAACACATTATTTATTAATGACGTATATTCATGAAAATGCTGTAAAGAAACTCATTACTTGGGCTGGAGAGATGGCTCAGTGGTTAAGAGTACTGACTGCTCTTCCAGAGGTCCTGAGTTCAATTCCCAGCAACCACATGGTGGCTCACAACCATCTGCAATGGGGTCTGATGCCCTCTTCTGATGTGTGTCTGGAGAGAGCAATGGTATACTCATATACATAAAATAAATAAATACGTCTTAAAAAAAAAACATAAAGGAATGGGATGCCTTTTTAAAAAAGTAATTTAAAAAGAAAAAGAAACTCATTACTTAGTATGCTAACTTGAGTAATTAATTTTTTTTAAGAAAGACATTTTTTTATTGATTTGTAAGGGATTTTTAATTTTTCCTTTGCTTTAGCTTTCATGAAAATGTTTCATTTTATTTGGGATTCTTCTGTTGATCACTGGGAGAGGGACTGGCATCATTACTTGAACTGTTCACTGGTTTTTGTGGCGTGGGCACTCCAGGTCCACGATGGCTGACTGCAGGACACCAACGCAGTTCCTCTTAATCCAAAGCCAGAAGACACATGCAATCATGGAACTGCCTTCAAACTCATGCTGCCGACTTTATAGACTGGGTATAATTTTATAGAAGGTAAATGAGACACAGTCAGAGTAGCTACAGAAGTCGATTGAATAAGACCAGACCTGATATGCAGTGGGACCACACTGCAGGTCTCGTCATCATCTCCTCTCTCTCTAGTCACAGTAACTGTTTCCTGTGATACAGAGAGAATGCAAATCTTCCTCCCATGCATTGAAACCAAAGCTTTAAACGATTTGATAAATATATAAATTCATGGCATACAGCACTATATACGTTGTATACAATGTAGGCATATATATTAATTACCTCATATGTTTTTGTTTTGGCTAATAATATGAACATTTTAATTTCTAAATAGGTTTTTCTTCTGGAACTTCCTATAGGTATACAATGGATTCTATTTGCTTGCATACACACCTCTTTTATCTCTGCCCTACCCTTGCCAACCGCTGCTCCTACGTAAAAATCATTTTCATGTATGTCTCTGTCTTGTATTGGGACACACTGAATTAACCAGGCTGGTCTGTGTGGCTGTGGGTTTGGAGCTATCTATAGATGCTTCTTGGGTTCACCAGTGTGTATACACTGAAGATAATGACTCACAGAGTCTGCCTCTAGCCACAGTTCAGCAGAGGGTGGGGGCCTCATGAACTCCTTCATGACTGAATATTGACAAGGCAAGTCTGGTTCAGGCCCAGTGCAGGTAACTGAAGCTGCTCTGGGTTCAGAGTTGCAATTGCTGTGCATTGCCCATGCAATGCCCCGGAGACGGCATTTCTCAGCCCTTCGCCCCAGCTTCAGGCTAACGTTCTCTCTGCCCCCTTTTCCTGTGTTCCCTGAGCCTTAGAAATTATGGTGTACAACCGTGGAGCATACCTAGTCTACACAGATCTACCTCCATGGGCTGGACCTAGGCCTCCCTGCACATATGTTGTAAATGTGCAGCTTGGTTTTCATGTAGGTCTCAAACATCTGGAGTGGAGGCTATCCCAAAACATGCAGCCTGTATATGGAGTATGGTCTTCTTAAAAAAAAAAAACAAAACAGTTTTTCAGTTATTCATGGAATATTATTTTTTCATATCTCTTGTATTCAGTTTGCAACTACTTCATTGAGAATTTTTGTATGTATACTCATGAGGGATACTGGACTATAATTTATATATTTTTGTTGGGTTTACACTTGATTTCACTATTTCAATATTATTTGCTTTGTGAAGGAAAAAAAAAAAGAGGTGTGTGTGTGTGTGTGTGTGTGTGTGTGTGTTGCATAGTTAGCTCCAGCCATCCCAGACTCTTCCAACAACATATGCAGAGAGAGTCAAACATGAGAGAGACATTATTTGATGAAACCCAGAAAGTCCTAATTGTGCAGCAAAATGGGGTTCACTTGTGATTTTTAAAATATGTTTCTTTTTGTATTTTCTCTAAAAAAATAAATGAAATTATTTTCTTATTTAAAAAAAAAAAAGAAAAAAAAGAAACATCCCTCTCATCTCAGAAATGATGACAGAGCAGACGTTCCAGTAAAGCAGGTTCTTTGCCACATGCCTAGAATTTAGTGTTTGCTTCCCATAAGACAATTCTGTCTAGTATTGTCAAGCATGTCAACATTATGAGAATGTCCCAAAACATCTGTAAAGAAGTGATTAAAACAGGCACTGGCACCGTGAAAAAAAAAAAAAAAAAAAAAAAAAAGAAATTATGGTGTAAATACCTTGTTTAGGATTGAGCACTCAACTGTCACTTATTCTCAAACCTTAAGCATCTGTGAGCCTCTGCATTTATCATTTCAACAGTGTGGGAGCATGAGGGTTTTTTTTAATGCAGAGAATTTTTATCATCATCATCATCACCACCACTACCACCACCACCATCACCATCATCACCATCATCATCATCATCATCATCATGCATTCCTCTGGAGCTCATTCTAGTGGTTTGTTGGTTTTAAAGGTAGAATCTGCTTCTTCATCTCTAGCCCCATTTGAATTCTGGATGCGTTTACAAAACATCTATACTTGTTGGCTTAGGAATGCTCCTGACAGATGCATTTGAGCATGGCCAAAGGTCTGGTTTAAAAGTAAATGCCATCTGGATGGTTAAGAAGAATACCAAGGGAAGAACACATACGGACAATAGCAGCAACCTCTAATATACATGGTTCCCCACAGATGCATACTATGACAGACTCTCTAGAAAGTCCTAGTGCTGATGTGAATATGCATATTCAGGCTTTGATGCCCTTTGAACAAGTCCCATGAGCATCCATACATAGAAAAGGCTGTGTTCAAGTTACAGTATTGGTATTAGCAAGATGAGGCAACAGGAGACAAAGATCACTAACATCACAAGAGTTTCAGTTCATACACAAGAATCACTCATTTAGTTACTCTTTGAAGGCATTTTGCCAAGTGGTGTAAGGCTGATATCAAACAACAGTAACAAAAATGCACACACATGCGCGCGCACACACACACACACAAACACACACACATACACACACACAGTGGGTCCAACAGGCCTGACTGTCATCTGTGGCTGCAGTTGGGTCTACCATTTGAGCAATGACTCTATTTCTTTACTCACATCACTGCGTAAAATACTGATAAGCACAGACCTATTGTCACAGTACCTTGGTTCAAATCCAAGACCCAGGTGTTCCCTACGTGTGATGTTTGGAAATTACTTTAGTCACGTGTGCTGTAGTAGTGGCCTGCTGTGTCGGGTAGACTGGAGTCCACTGATTTAGAGAGTGCAGGTAAAGGTGAGGCCAGGACCACGCCCTTGGAAGCTAAAGAGTCTGATTACTTCTCATCTTCAACCTCCCCCTGCCCCCAGTGTTTAGTTGTATCAAACATTTGCTCACATGAGAACAGCTGCTACGGTCTCTCAGGGTTGTAATCTCAGTGGTTCCCATCTTAACGCAGCAGTGGTGCTGCCCCATAGAGTGTTGGATCCTTCATCATACCTTTCCACATCCTCCCCGCCCCCACGCTTGGTCCTTAGTAAGGATCTGTGTTCCCAGATGCACGGTCTGGATATCTTCCCATATGTGACAGGTTGCAAATTGACTGTACTGTGGCTTCCAAACGCTGGGAAAACTGGAGCAAGCAGAAGAGCTACCATCTGGAGAAGCCGGAGAACATTTGCAAACTGAGCAGATCTGCTTTTCATGGCGCTGGGCGTTAGACAATGTTACAGATGGCTTCACTAAAGGGCTACGGGTAAAGTGCGGAGAACCAAGAGTGCCTCTCTGTCTCCTCTTGAAAGCAACTGCTGTGGGAATGCCACCAGAGTTGTTAGGCTTCAGAGCTTGAGCCCTGACAGCCTTAACAAGACAGGCTTGACCATTTGTCTTCAATAATCCAATTAAACAAATGGATAATAGAGGAGGAGAAAAAAGAAACAAAAATGGAGATTTACTCAGTGTGGCCACATTGTGAAGAACAAAAGATTCAATTACTCACCCCCAACCCCAGTCTATCATGAGGATGTTAGCATGAGGCTTAGGATTAAATAGAGACTGAGCAGAATCCATAGCTAAATAGTTCTGTCAAGGTGTGGTCTTGTTCATTAGGATTCTCAGGGCTCCTCTGACAAGTCAGTACTGTGTGTACTCTCTTCCTGGGAGACAGGATCCCCCTGTCTAGCACCAGACTTCAGCCTTTTTCTCTCCCACTGTGAGATTCCTGGTGAAATCCCAATTTCTTTGGAAATATTGTCTCAGTAGTCTGATAACCTAAAGGGGGAGGGCATAAGTGTCTCTAAAATATTTTTATTCTTGCCAGGATGGCTCAGGACTAGTTGGAAGGCAAAACTATATAAACAAAAACAAATGGAGATTGAAATCCTTGTGCCTGCTTACAGTGTGTGTGTGTGTGTGTGTGTTGGGGGGGGTGGTCATGAGAGATTCAACCGTTCTCTTGTCTGAACCAGTTTGCACTAGCAACACAGTAATACCACAAGGGCTCCTTAGCAATACAGTGCTACACAGGGCTCCCTAAGTGCAAGCTATAAAGACCTAACTTGAACTTAGTCTCTAATAGCTTATGTAATCAGTTATGGGAAAGACTGACTTTAGAGTTGCCTGGATTACCATGGGCCATATTCTCATCTTGGTTTACCTCTAAGGAGTGGTTCCATCCTCTTCTAATGCAGACAAGTTACATTCATTGGCTAGAAACATGCTTTTAGAATTCCCAGGGAATTACTCCATTCAGATGACATTGGCCTTCAAGGGACATCTTGATCTTATCCCAAACCATTTTTAAGCTGTCATTGCAGGTACCAGTGTGTTTAAAACCTTGCTACTGCAAGTCCAACAAACAGGAAAGAAACCTTTAGGTTGTAAAGAAATGAGCAGGAAGGAATAGGGATGACAGGTTGCTAGGCAACCTATCCTGAGACAGATGTGCTAGGAGCCAATAAAAACACCTTTTTAAAAATGAATTTTAATTAGAAAGATCAGCAAATTTATGGTGCTATTTGATGGAATTTTATGAAGTTGTTTGTCTTTGCTACCTAATATGTTGAGAACAAGAAATCACTGTTTTTCAAGAGGGCAAAAATACTTGCTATTTATTGCTTTTCCTAGGAAGGTGAATGGCAGGGGACACCAGTGGTTTTAGAATGGGAGAGACTTTCTGAGTAGCAAGGACTAGAGCTAAAGTCATTATCCTGCTTGTTGGTTTTGGTTAATGAGAGTTTCCCAGAGACATTGTTTATAGGTATTTGTAAAGAAATAAATGCTGGACTCAGGCCTAGAAATCCAAATGAAAAACACTCTCTGTGCTGAGGTGCCAGACGTTTGGGTCATGAGACTTATAGGCTGCGTTTACTTCCGTTCACCAAACTCAATACCATCTTTTCAACCTGCTTAAAAAGAGAGTTCTACACATGCATTATATATGTCTATATACACACAAAACATGTAAATATATATACACATAGATATGTGTATGTTATTTTGGGATGGGTTCAAGCTACTCAGATTTCTTCCTTACTAAGCTGGGTTTTTTGTTTTTTAAATGTCCACAGGCATTGGACCCAGGGATGCCTGAGAGCCTCCTGGCATCTCTTAATGATTAATACAGTGGGAAACACAGTGCAGACGTGGTGATAATCCAGCTTTTCTTGTCATCCTCCTTGGCTCAGATCGACTGGTCGAGCAAGACAAAGACAGAGGAGAAGGGCAGTGGCCAGAGCCAGCTGCACATTTGGCATCAGTACATCAAATGACTCATAGGTCAGATCCAGAGTTTTCAAGCTCTGGTCTGGCTGAAAAAAGATCCAGTTTCCTTGGGCCTCACATCCTGTTCTGTCCTCATGGAACACAACATCAAAAGGAATACAAGTTGATCAATTCCTCTTTCCCTCCTCTCCCTCCCTCCCCCTTCCTCCCTTTCCTGGTTCTAAGAGTTTGTCATTCTCATAAGCCTGTAATTGATTTAGTATTTCAAATATGAGCTTCTAAAACAAACTCCAGGAGTGCTGCATGGCTATGTTTGGTTTTGGAGCTCTCAAAAAATCCTTTCTGGTTTTTGTTAATACAAAAAGAGAGAAAGCAAGAGAGACAAATGAGGACGGGAAAGGGATTTTCCAGCATTTTCCTAAAACATCTACTTACAAACACCAGAAAGACAATTTATTCTAACATTGCAGCAAAGACTTTCCAGGCACCAAAAAACAAGGCATGTTGCAACAACTTTAAGACAAATTGCTGACAACACCACTTCCCGAGGAGTCAGAATTTTCCAAGCACTTGTAAAGACTTAAGCTCTTCTATGCCCTTAGAGATTATTAAATTTCAGTCCCTGTGAGATGTTTGTCAATATTTCCAGAGGACAGGGAAGAGCCATATGGTTTTAAAGGACAGACTTATGCTCACCAAGAAAAGAGAATTACATATGGAACGAGGATGATGTGACTCATCTGGTGGAGTACTTGCCTAGCATGTAAGATGTTCTGAGTTTGATTCACAGCTCCACATAAACCGGGCACGTTAATGCAGGCCTAAAATCCCACCGTAGGTATTTGAAGGGAAGAGAATCAGAAGTTTGAGGTCTTCCTTGGATGTTGGATATGTTGCATGATTGAGGCCAGCGTGGTCTACAGTATGAGACCTTGTTTCAAAATATATCCTAGGGTGTTTTGTTTTGTTGTGTTGTGTTTAACGGAAAAGGGCTAAAGAGATGACTTGGCAGAGCATACACTATAAGAGCACACACTATTTCTGCAAAGGACCACAGTTTGAGTCTTAGCACTCGAGTTATGCATCTGGCTTCCACCTGTAACTCCAGTTCCAGGAGGAAACAATGCCTCTGGCCTTCTCAAGCACCTGCACTTATGGGGATAGACACTCCCACTACATACATAGAATTTAAATTTTATATGGGTGCTAACTTGTTTTACTGTGTGCTGTGTACCTGGGCTATATAGTATTATCATCTACTCTTGCTTCAATTATTAATTAATTCTACATATTGTTATTAACAATCATCAGCTTCTCATCCTAATAGCTTGTAATGGCTGGTGTGGAAGGTGTTCAGCAAATGGCAGACACTGAGTAAGCACTTATAACTGTTCTTAGTTTTATAGAGAAGAGGTTGGTGTGTCGTATAATACAAGGAATAGTTTTAAGAGCATCTTAACTATGCAAAGACAGCCATCAGATTTCCCTCCTGATGATTTAAGTACTCATCACCCTAAGAGGTGAGGTCTTTTATGACTAGGCAGACCCCATGATTTGCTTTGATTAGTACAATGTAAAGAGAAAGGACACTGTGTTGGCTGGTTTTATGTCAACTTGACACAAGCTAGAGTCATTTGAAAGGAGGGAACCTCAATTAAGAAAATGCCTCCATAAGACCGGACAATAACTAGACATATATGAGTGAAGACCAAGCCTGGCCAAGCTGGTCTAATGCCATGTGATATAGAAATGAATCCAAACTCCATTGCAGATCAGAAACAAGACATGTTTATTGGGAAAAGCACTTATAATCAGAAATCAGTGGGAAGTATGTTATCAGTTCCATTGGAAAGAAGTATACATACATGCACACATCCACTAAAGTCATGAGGGGGTCTTACTGTCAGCCAGACCTGTGAAGGGCTAGCAAAGTCTCTTCATTTCTCTGAGCTTTATTTGTAGCATAATGTCATCTCCATAGGATTAGTGTTTTGGATGAATAGTATCTAGTGACAACCATAGTAAGCACTCAGTAAATTACAGCAAGTCTAAGGAGAAAATATCATATAGATATAATGCAGAGCAAGGCCAGACACATGCAAATATACCACAAAAAAATAGAGGTTCATCTTTTCAAACAACAAAAGTGCCATTCTTTCCCATTCTGTCTTATATCTATTAGGAAATATGTCTACCAATGCATACAGCTTAAATGTGGCTAGTGAAATAATTTCCTGAGTCATTTCTCATTATCAGCAGCATGGTATGTAGAAGATGTTACCTTTCTCAAACCTGGTTAACATAGTGATGTTCATATGTGCAACAAGAAATACACACAAAATTACTGGGTGCATGTATCAGGCACATTGTATACCTAAAGTCATTAAGTCCTTCCCAGTCATCTCCAGCAATTGGTATTCAATCTTCTATTTTGCAGCTAAGGAAAATAGGGACCAAACAAGTTACTGACTCCTTCATCATGGGTTTCATACCAGAAAGTGCCTTGGAATTCAAATCCATGTGCACCCAACTTCAAAGACTGTGCCCCTTTCCCCAAGCCAAGCCACCTCATGTAAGGTAGTTCTCTATTCAGACGTGCGTCAATAGCTATGCGTTGAAAAGAATAAGCAGATCAAATCCCATGGGCAGGGAAGATGGATCTGGGGTATACATTAGACTGAAAGTAACCAGTCAGGCTATTCAAAATACCCCAATGGAGCTTCTCCACACTCACCACTAGCTCATCTGCTTATTTTTAGTTCTTCATGTCTATCAAGCCTGCCAGGAGTCAATGGAGATGATCTCTGAATACCGCTTAGAGATATTATTAAAATCTCCTAAATCC
Source organism: Mastomys natalensis (assembly GCA_021653895.1). Lineage (NCBI taxonomy): Eukaryota > Metazoa > Chordata > Mammalia > Rodentia > Muridae > Mastomys > Mastomys natalensis. The sequence goes on along the minus strand of JAJTUV010001904.1, from coordinate 148,913 downwards.
TCTGATTTCGAGTGGTCCGAATCTATTTTTGGAAAAAGTTCAGATATGCGAGTGGAGGTCCGGTCGGTGAAGTTTAGGGCACAGACTTGCTGATGTCTAAGAAGGGATGCCTTCTAAGATGGCTCAGAATGAATGACTTTTAGAAAGAAAACAAATAGCATTATTAAGTCCCATGGGGTGGTGGTGATCAGGAAACAGGCCAAGAATTTCTTGTTATGTAATTCACCTTATATCTGTCAATTCAGTCTATCAAGGTTAAGTTTGACCTAAGAGCAAATTAAGAGAAATTCCATCTTCATCCTTGGTACCTGTTTACTACATAATTGCAGAAGCTAAGGCTGGTTAAATATCTGTTCACTGGTTCATCAAGACATTTGATTGGCTTGAAGTCTGACATGCAAAGCAAAACCAGGGATAATATTCTAGGAGAATTACAGGAAAAACAAAACCACCTTGCTAAGAAATAAAGCAAACGTTTTGGTGCTGTAGTGGATTTGCTAGAGAAGGAGGATCCGACCACCATAGGGGCTGGGAATGAATGGGGGACACCCCAAAGGTGAAGGCGGGTAAAGCAAGAAAGGACAGAAACATGACTCCCAAAGAGGTTTAACTGTCCCCAGAAGAGGTGATGTGAGCAATGGTTGTTTTCCTATCTGGTGCCTAAGCCACAAACAGTCTACCTCTTTGACATGAATAAGAAATAATGTCATCCATATTTCCTTACTGCATATTAAAGACAAAGTCGAAATTACATTGTCTGCAATGCAAGGATTAGTCATGCATAATTTATTTCTGAATTAATGTCGAAGTCACAAAGCTAAAAGAGTCAGAGCCTCTGAACCTAGGGCTCCCGCAAAGGCAATGACAGTTGCCTGAAGTAGTCAACAGATGGAGCTGGGTGGCTGCTAACCCCTCTGACTGCAGCAGGCAGAGGGCGTCTGCGCAGAGCACTTAGCTTCCTGCCGCGGCAGGAATCAATGCAGTCCAACACGCACCAATCAAATCTATACACAGGCCACGCACAATCCGGTAAAGGAGGTCAGAGAAATACGTCCTCAGCCTAAGTAACTCGTGGGCAGCTGACGCACCATGATGTGGGTAGATCTCAGGGAGGCGCTGACGCAGTCCGGGGCACCTCCAACCCCCTTCCACCACTGGTTGGTTCACCGGTCTGTGTCATGCAGTGCCAGAGGCCAAACCTTAGGGGGTGCCCACTCTGGAAGGCACAGGAAATTCGTCCCATTTATAAATGATCTCATCTCTTCAGAACTGGCATTTTCTCTAACAAAGAAAATGATTTTGTCCTCAGATGAAAAGAAAAAAAAAATCACCTAGATACATTACGACCGTGCTTCTGGCACAATGAGAAACCAACCAGGGCTTTATAGAGTCATCTTAGAGCTGGAGGTAGAGCCATGGCTTCCTGTGAGAGGACAGACATCTCTTCTATCTTGGAAGGACAGGGAGGTCAAAGCACCTGGAGGACAGGAACCAGGTGCCTAAGACCCTATTCTTTCATATACTGGCAAAGTGGCCAGCACATAGTGGGTGCTCACGACTTTAGTACTGGCTGACTAAACACACAGGTGAATAAATAACAGCTAATACCTCAAGAAAAGCAGATGCTGACAGTGACAACGTATTATACTGCAAGCCATTCCATCACAACTTCTTCAACAACTTGGCATTATGAAAACAATTCGTATGTTTTGAGTTGTGTGCTGTTCTGAGTTGTGTGATGAGCCATCAAGCCATTCCCTCCAATCCTCCTGGGATGTCAATCATGTTTATCTAGCATCGCCACAGTCTATGAGCTACCCACCACTAGCCATTAGTTATCTCAGCAGGACTGTCACGGAATATAAGTCCATGTACCCAGCTATCATTTATTTATTTATCTATTTATTTATTTGTTAGTGTTAGCTCAAGGCTGGAGATTTGGCTTCTATCACGGGGACAGAGTAGAGGCATTATCTACACCAGTAGGAAAGTAACTGGCTGACTGAGAGCCAGGCCTGACTCTAAGCACCTTAGCATTCAGGGACTCAGGGCCTCAGAAAACACCACACTCTCACTTTCTCTGGACTAGTCACAGACCAGGACAGGATGTCAGCCAAGTTTGAAAGATACACTAAGCTCACGTTGCCGTGATTTTCTTTTTTAATTTTCCTGTGGGAAATATACAACAGAAATGTGCAATCCCTCCCCTCCCCTCAGATCTACAGGGAATAAAAGGCTCTGGAAGCCTCACAAGCTCGGGACCCTGGAACAAGCCCCAGGAGGCAGGCGCTGACATCCAGGAGCTCACAGGCAGGGTTCTTCTCTCAGTGCTTAGGTCTGCAGGATTCTTGGGAAAGCACTCAGCTCTGTTGCTCAGCTCTGTTTCCTGGGAAGGATGAGATTAAGAAAACCCTCAGCAGCTTTGACTGCCTGAGAATCCCATGTTTGATGGGAACGGATCAGAAGTGCCTTTTAGGAAAGAGCGATTGATAACGTTTTGCATTTCTGTAGTGAATTTAAATTTCTTACCAAATGGCTGAGTATTTATACTTGTCTACTTTTGCCTTTTAAACCAACCTTCAAAGTGGATATCACCCTGGTTAACAGATGAGAAAACTAGTGTTTGGGAGACCAAGCTTTCCCTCAAGCTTGTGTTTAACTGGAGACAGATCTGAAGTTTTTCCCCATCCATGTGTTCTCAGAGGACCACCCAGCTTCTCTGCTTGTAGCTCAATTTGGGCTAAATGAAAAAAAAAGCCCCAGAGTTGAAACAATTAGAAAAAGGAAATAGAATAGGAATATAACAACATTTTTTTCTTATTAGAAGAATGTCTTTTTCAGAATTTTTTTCTTTAAAAGGTCTTAAAATTTATAGCCCAAAAAAGTTAAATTTGAGTCTCCTTTCAAATTCTAATAATTAGTCCCAAGCATGTGGTGCTTTTCCTCATGATTTTGTTTCCTGAAATACAAATGCAGGAATATCAATCACCTTACCAAAACATTTTTCTCCAGAAAAATATATGAAAAAAAGTCTCCTATAATTTGAAGCAAGTTGGCCACAGTTGGCTCTTGGGATGGGTGTGACATACTTCCTTCCTAAAAACATTTTTAAATTTTCATAAATACTTAATGGCTTTGCAATACACATGATCTCAAAAGCAAAACATCTTAAAAGATGAATTTAACTTTGATTAACTTGACTGTTTCACTGACTTATCAATGAAGTAATTTGCAGAATGAAGTTACGGGTTTTTTTTTTTTTTTTCTGAACCCTTCCTGGTCCTCCTGCCATTAACTGCTCAACTCTTGTTTTTCAAGATAAGTCTAAAGCAGTTGGTAGAAGGAGTCTCTTGCCTTGGAGTGAGTCTATGTGAGAAGCAGTGGGCTTTACCTGGAAAAGTAAATGGACATTGCAATCCTCAGGACCTCTCTGACACTGGGATCCGTTTGTTTACTGCTTGTTTATCCTGAGCATCGTCCTAGCACTGTGATGTAGGCAGAGATGGTGGTGGCTTGAATGGTGGCTCCAGCTGTGTGTCTCAGTTAGGGTTTCTATTGCTGTGAAGAGACTCGGACCATGGCAACTCTTTTAAAAGACAACATTTAATTGGGGCTGGCCTACAGTATCAGAGGTTCAGTCTGTTATCATCAAGGCAGGAGTGTGGCAGTGTCCAGGTAGGCATGGTGCAGGAGGAGCTGAGAGTTCTACATCTTAATCTGAAGGCTGCTAGAAGAAGACTGGCTTCCAGGCAGCTAGAAGGGTCTTAAAGTCCACCCCAACACTGACATACTTCCTCCAACAAGGCCATGCCTACTCTAACAAGGACACACCTCATAATAGTACCATTCCCTGTGGGCCAAACATTCAAACACATGAGTTTATGGGGTCAAATCTATTCAAGCCATTACATTGTGTATCTTAGAAGTTACAGTGGGGGGGGGGGAAGAAGTTACAGTGTTTCTCTGGACTCTTGTTGTCTGTTTGTTTTGAGACAAGATATGGCTAAGTACCCCAGGCTGCCTCAACATCCCCCCCTCCTTTTATTTTTTCTTACGTCCTTCCTTTCTTTCTTTTTTCTTCTTTTTCTTTTGACATAGTTTCACTAAGTTACCTAGGTTACCCTTGAACCTGCAATCTTCCAGACCCAGCCTTTCAACTATCTAGGATTGCAGATCCTAGATCCATCAAGTCTGGCCTAACCTTCATTTTTAACTGTAAACTATCTAAGAATGGGTAGTAAAATGAGTGAAGACATCTCCTTCACAGGGTTGTGGTGAAACTTACTTTAAAAGCACAAAAAACACAATTTGTGGAGGATAGTCTGTGATTACTCCCAGAACCCATCTCGTTTAACTAAATTAAATCCAGCAGCAAAGGGCAGCAATATCCTTGGCCACCTCCATTTTCTGAGCATGCCCACAGCTAGGCTTTTCCCTAGAACTTTACTCACTGAAGCTATTCTCTCGGTCTCCTCTGGTGGGTTGTCTCAAGTGTCTTTTCTCTTGTGCCCTTCAGGCTGTTGATAGGTCACATCACATTACCCTCCATGTTCTGTTCTGTTTAATGGGAGGTATCTCCTGCTCTAACTTCCCTTACTCTTCAAAATATGACCACGTCTCCCATTTACAAGCTCTTTCCCCCTCTTTCTCCCCTTCCTCCTCCTCCTCTTCCTCCTCCTTCTTCTTCCCATATCAGCACAAGATAAAACAGGAACAGCTGAAATCAGGCTGTGTGCATCTGCAGAGCAGTTCACTAGGAGCTATGACTAGTTGCAAGTAGGGAAGCAAAGTGGACCAGCCTGTGTTCCACTCAGCTGATGGGTGCAAATGGCTCTTCCAAGACAAGTGTTCCTGAAGGGGCTGGTAAATAGATATATTGACCAAAGTAATAAAAAGCAGACACAGAGGAGGAAGACATTTAAGGGAGACAGAAAATTACAGTCAAATTGAAGGGAGAAAAGCAAAACGATGCTGAGAATTATAAGATGTTTTATCCTAACTGCAGTGCCATTTCATGGCTGTCACCACAAGAAGACAGACATTTCTGGAACTCAGTTTTGGACTTGCTTCGGAGGCTGCTTGTCAGTTATACATCTTAAAGCTCATAGACTGGCTGTTAAACTTGGTATAAATTTTTGTTTTTCTCCTATGTCTTTATGTTCTTGTTCTATGCTACTTTGTTGTTGTTCCATGTTCAGATGAGAAGCATCTAGAAAACAAACACCAGATCTTTTAAAGTAGTAGAGATTAGTAGGGAAGGTGTCTGCTGTGGAGCAGGGCACTCTTTCTGGCCTTCTCCCATTTATGGTGATTGTAAGAGACGGAATGAGGTGTTGGGGTGTGTCAGGGGGCTAGAATTAAATTGGGAAAGGAGGCGTTACCTTCCTTATTTATTCCTTTACCTAGAGTAAATAATAAATGCATCAGTGAGGAGGGAGAGCTTTCCTGAGGATGTGGACTAGAACTTCACACACAGGCTCTGGAATCAGGAAGCTGGATTCACAATGTTCTGTCTTACATTCTAGCTGTGGGAACTCAACATGATTTGTTCTCTTTATCTCTTGGTTTCATTATCTATAAAACGGGCTGTTAGTACTGCTCTGCCATTCATATGTCTACTTGAAGATAAATGAGTGGGTATACAGACAGCACTCAATACTTGCACACTGGTTTGATGACTACCAGTCCTGAACAGGATTTCTCTTTCATCCACCTCATGATCCTTTTCTCCAAATGATTTTAAATCACAGTGATAAGTTTGGGGCACATTTGTTCATTTATTCTACAGACTTTTAATGTTGATCATCCATAGAAATATAATTAGCATCCTGAAAATATTTTGGTCAGGTCTAGAAGTTACTGTAACATTAGCACAAAGAACAAAACACAAGCTCCACCATGTTTTGCAAACTGAATGTAAGAGCTTGTGAGCAAGTCCCTTGTCAAGTGAGATATTTGGAAGGAAAAGCGATTATGTAGCAGAAGTCTAACAGCTGCAGAGAATACCGAAATAAACAGAGCCTGAATGTTTGTGTAAAGCAAGGACGGAACCTGGAAGAGTCATACACCGCCTCCGACAACCGGAAGAGAATCAACTGTTTAGGAAATTTGGGGGTGAGAGCACGTTCACATCATTTTAGAACATTTATTGCCCTAGTGTTTACTTTTCAAAGGCAGCTATCACGTCAGCCAGCTGTGGTGGATTGCTATGATGTGGGACAATGACCAACTCACACATGCTTTTGGATGGTCTGAACTTACGTTTGCCAGTGATTTACCATTTCTCATTATTTTATTTAATGGTAGGTTTTGAAAGGATTTTAATTGATTTGAATACATGGTGTAAGAGAGAAAACAAATGGAAGAAGAGGCGGAAGGAAGAGAGGAGGATTGCCTGAAAGCCTAAGAGATGAACAAACAGTACCGTTGGTGCCAATCAGTATCATGATGTGATAAAAGTCTTGCATATTGTAAACTGTGGGTCAAACTCTTGCATATTAAAAATTCACCCAAGGGAATCAGGAAGAATAGAGAAAAGGTACAACAGAAGACAATGGAGAGCTAAATGCAATCAAAGTGTAGCATTATGTATGTATGTATGAAAATGTCACAATGAAATACATTATTTTATACAATTAGTATCCACAACTAAATAAGGGGAAAACCACTTACGTCTGGTTGGGCTGGAGATGTAACTCAATTATAGAGCACATGAGGTGCCCTCCTTGGTTCTTCTCAAGGAGGAAGAGGAGACAAAGGAGGGAGAATGGAGGTGGAGAGATTGTTAGCACTTAAGGGCACAAACTGCTACTGCAGAGAACCTAAGTTTGGTTCCCAGCAACCAAGCAAGATGGCTATCAATGGCCTGTAACTTTAGCTCTAGGGAATCCAGTGCCCCCTTCTGGACTCCACAGGTACCTGCACTCACATACACATACCCATATATACATGCACACAACTAAAAGTAAAACAAGTCTTTAAAAAAAAAAAAAAAGGTAAGAAAAGATGTGATCTTTAGAGTCTTCTTTGCATGACATCAACATGACCTCAGTCCTCAGAACAAGCAGATCCCGCCATGGATTCTGGAAACCTTCTCATCCACACGCATGAAGTATGAAACGTGATGTTACTCTTGCCACCTGGCAGGTCATTCAGGTCATTCATAGCTCTAGGACTCGGAACTTCAGAATCATTCTCTCCACAGCCTATGGGAATAATGTCTTTGTCATTTGGAACCATTGAGAGGGTTTTCAATGGGGACAATCGCTGAAGTCCCATATTTGGGCACTTGTGCATGGAAATCCATGTCTTGCACACTCTTTGGGTGCTCGATGCACATGTGTCTGATGTACTCACTCACCAAGGATTTGACATGCTGACTGGATGATCTACAGCCTCTTCTCAAGGAGTGCCTTCTCTAATGTGACAACGGTTGCTCCCAATAATTGTTGATGGAGAATACATGAGGTTCCATTCTCTCTACAGTTTATGCTGCTAAAAATATGCATTTGTAAATTATAGAGCAATAATGTCTACTTCTTCTGAGTTAAACAATATAGTGTGCTTCCATTTTTAGACATTTTAGAGGCGATTAAAAAGGAAACCCAGAGAGAGAAACAAAGTTTCTAAACTTCAGCCCCACTACTCTGTATTGTAAGTCACCACAGAGCTGCCTGAGAAGCTGAAAAGTTATCGCCACTAGTTATAAGAGGAGAAGACAGACAGAGGCTGTGCAATCCTTCACTGTGTCAGTTTATTTCTTGGCTTAATGCTGGGCTGGTAGCTGAAATGGAAGGCACACATGGACTGAGCCTGTGCCCTTCCACACTCCAGGGATTAAGTGAACTGGTACCAGGGCCGGGTTTATGGAATCAGTGAGCTGGATTTACTCGTTGTTTATAGCAGTAAGCTGAGTGAAGCTCCACAGCCTGGGAATGTGCCTCTCCAGTTTCTGCCTCAACAGAGCCCTGTGCCTGCCTCAGTTACTCAGTGCTTCTGACTTCCGTTACCCACTCGCACCGTTTTCACAGTACAGGGTGGAATTTTCTCTAAGTAATCAACACTGGATGATGGAGGTTTCAGTGCATTCTGCTCAGGGAACTCAGGGGTAAACACAGAAGAATAGCCATGCAATGGTTTCTTCACGGAAACGAAAATTATGATTAGCAGTGGGCAAAACCCACAAGTTGCTTTTAAACTCTTTTTCTTTGGTACTCTTTAGTCACTATGTCTATAAGTTGGTTTGTTGTTTATTCAGTTTACAAACTACTGTGCTTCTTAAATTTTCAGGGTTATATCTTCCAACAAATTTATAAGTTTCTCAGCCAATGCGTATTGAAATATTCTCTTACCTTTATTTTTTTCTAGTTATTCTTTTATAAAGTTTCATCATTGAGGCTGAATATGTAAGTACAGTGCTTCCCTAACATGCACAAAGCCCTAGGTTCAATTCCCCAGCACTACATGAATGGAGTGTTGTAACACACACCTATAATCAATCCAAGTATGTGGGAAGTAGAGACAGGATGACCAGAAGTTCAAGGTCACCCCCAGCCAGGTAACAAGTTTGAGGCCAACCTAGGATCTCTGCAACAATAATGACAGCCACATTAGGTTGAAATTGGCCATCTCAACTTATCCCCTCTTCCTCTAATGCTTATATTCAAGTTCTTTATTTTCCTGATTTAATTTAAATTTATTTAAATTTAGATACTTTTCTCGCCAATCTCTCAGTTCATTAATTTTGTTTCCATCTTTCAAAATTATTATTATTGTGTGTGGGTTGACTGTATATGTGTACTACAGGACATGTGTGGGGCTCAGAAAAATATTGAGCACCAAACTCAGGTTACTGGGCTTATGTAGCAAGTGCCTTTGTCCACTAAGATATCTTGCCAGCCTCCTCTTCTGCTATTGGCTTTCAAACTATCCATTGAACTCATAGATACAAAACCTCATGTGTGTATGTTTAAATTCTGAAGTGACCTTAGTTTTCAAGTATTATAGAATCACAGTTGTAAAAATAGTAGAGAAAGTTTTCCATATATTCATTCTCCAGTTTCCCCAGTGTGACCCTATAATAATGCAAAGTTGAATAAAGATATTGATTTACCAATCTATCATGCTATCTGATATGGTGCAGATTTCAAAGGGTTTGTATATACTCATATCAACAGTCTCTTTGTAAACAGTTGTGATAGCATTTATTAAAACTATAGGTTCATATAACCACCACCACAAGTAACATACACAATCGGCCCACCACTACAAAAGAACTCTTGCATGCAGCTCTTCACTGCCTCTCCATGCAGCCTCTTCATAGCTGTAACTGCCCTCCCTTGCTTTTTGCCCCTAATAACCAGGGATCTGTCATCTTAACTGACTGTAGCCTTGAGAGATGCACATAAAAGAAATGCACAGCACCTGTGACCCCCTGAGACTGATCTTTTCACTGAACACTGTGATTTAAAGATCAGCGGAGTAACGTGCATCTCAGTTTACCTCATTTCATCGCTAAGTCGTGTTTGTTGTATGACTAGAGGTTGTTTTGTCCTCCCGTTGAAGGACAACTATGATATATCTGGATTTGTGAGATTACACGGAGCTGCATGAACAGCTAGGTGACGTGTCTGTGTGAACAAGGTGACTGTCATTGCGCCCTTAATTTTCTAAACACACAAGCTGATTAATAGTATGGTTGTACCATTTTACACTGTCACCTGCATTATCCTAGAGATCTGGTGTCTCTGCATTCTTGTCAGCGTTTCTATCGGGCATTTGATCGTTTCTCACATGGGTTTGAGCTGTACTTCTCTAATAACCAGCGATGTTGGTTCCCCTCAAATGCTTCTTTGATGTCTTTCTACTATTTCCTAACCGGGCTGTTTTCTTGCTGTTGGGTTTAGAGAACTCTTTATATATTCTGGATACAAGCGGCTTGTAAGATATATGGTATGCAGATATTTTCTCTGCCATAGACTTTTAGCTCCTGTTTAGTTTTGATTTCTAAAAGTTCTACATCATTCCATTCCCACTTAGCCCAATCAATTCTTCAGAGACTCTCCCATTTTCCCCCTTAAGTCCCATTTAAAAGCCTTTCTTTTTCTTTTTTTTTTTTGGTTTTTCGAGACAGGGTTTCTCTGTATAGCCCTGGCTGTCCTGGAACTCACTTGGTAGACCAGGCTGGCCTCGAACTCAGAAATCCGCCTGCCTTTGCCTCCCAAGTGCTGGGATTAAAGGCGTGCGCCACCACCGCCCGGCTTAAAAGCCTTTCTTAAAAAATTAATTCTCCTTTATGAATTATAGCGTTTAAAGCTCTAAATCTGCCCTCTGTGCCTTTTGTTGATTTCCTTTCCTTTTATGATTTCCTCATGTGCTTTGTTATGTTTCAGTATTAGTCTGCCTTTGTTGGAGTGTAATCTTTAGAAACCCTGCAGAGCCCACCTGGGGCGGTGGCGATGGCGTTTTGCAAGGGAAGTGTTGCATTTGTCCCAGTGCCATTGCTCCGGTACCACTCCAGGAGTGGCAGCCGTGAACACCTCATCTTGTGCTTTCACACCTACGTAAAGTTTCTAGGACGCCACCGTCAAGAATTTAGACACCAGAGAGTGTCAGGAATATCTTTAATGCGCCGCTAAAGATGAAGTTTTCCATTCATTTGTTTTGAATTCTGCACTGCATCATCTGGCTGAAACGTTGATTTCCTGCCTCCAGGGCCTGAGACTTATCTGCTGCTGCCAGGCAGGCAGGGCTCAGCAGGCAAGCCTCTTCCTACAGCACCTTCAGCTTTCGTTTCAGCCTCACTGGGTTTTATTTCTGTTATTGTTATCGCCTGTGGGTTTTCTGAGCTCATCTCTCCGTCTAAAAAAAAAAGTATATCATTAAAAAGAGTAACTGTATAAATATCTGTCTTATTTTATCTAGCATTCTTCATATTTAGTAGCAGAGTTTTTAAATTGTCCATATGACTATTTTGCCTAATAATTATCCATAACAAAAGCTTAGAATACTAATTCCTATAGTTAGCAGGGCCTGTTAATACAGTGAATACCCAAGGCCCTGCTTGGCTAATTCTATGACAGCTTAATGCAGGCAGAATCATTCGAGAGAAAAGAACTTCAGCTGAGAAAATCCTTCCACAAAATTGGACTGTAGGCAAGCCTATAGGGTGATTTCTTACTGATGGATGTGAGTAGGGTCACCCTGGGCTGGTGATCCTAGGTTCTATAGGACAATAGGCTGAGCAAGTCATGATGAGCAAGCCAGTAAGCAGCACCCCTCCAAGGCCTCTGTATCAGTTCCTGCCTCCAGGATCCTGCCCTTTTGAGTTCCTGTTCTGACTTCCTTTGATGATGCTCTACAATGAGGAAGTGTAAGCCAAATAAACTCTCTTCCCCTCAACTTTCTTTTAGTCATTGTGTTTAATCACAGCACTATGGGGTGTTGCTGGGACAGACCTGACCCTGTTTTTATTGAGAGGATTGTAGAAGGACTTCAGAAGTTTGGCCTAGAAAGTCTTTAAGTATTGATGGCTCAGTGGGCTGTTCTATGGAGCTTGGAAGATAAGAATGTTTTGAGCAGTACAGATGATAGAGGTCTTGCTTGTGAACTTTCAGACATAAGTAAAACACTTCATTTATTTTTGATTTTTACAGAATCTCACAGTTGAAAGATTTTGAACTTTTAAAGAGATTTTTTTTTGAATTTTAAAGAGATGTTCCATTTTAAAAGAGACTAGTTATCTTAAAGAGACTGAATTTTTTCAGTGTTTAAATTGTTAAAGACTTTTAAGATTTGGAATGTTTATAATGGGATGTTGATATTAACATGTGAACCTGGGGATGTACTAGAAAAGTAAAGTTGGCTCAACAGTGATGTATTTGTGTGTGGATCGGATACAAGGGTCAATTGTGCCAGCTAATTTTATGTCACCTTGACACAAGATAAAGTCCTTTGAGATATGGGAATCTCAGTTGAGGAAAAGCTTTCATAGATCTGGCTTAAGGCAAGCCGTAGGGCATTTTCTTAATTAGTGATTGATGCTTGTGACAGCTATTTTTGGTTGTCGGCTTGACTACATTTGGAATTAACAGGCAAAAATGGAGGGAACACCTGTGAAGGATTTTTGCTAAATTTGAAGTATGAAGATCTACTTCTAATCTGGGTCTTTCTAGAAAGAAAAACCTTTAATCCAGATTTTGGGGCAGGAAGACACACATTTAATCCAGATACTTAATCCTGATCTAATGTATGCCGTGCCTTCTACAGGAAGTCTAAATAAGGACATGGAAGAAGGAAGCTTTTGTTCTTTGTCTGCTTGCTCTCACCCTGCTAGCAAGTCCATTCCTTCACTGGCATTAGAACCTATTTCTTTGGAATTTCAGCATATACAGAAAGCCAGCCTTGTGAACTGAGCAACTACTAGATTCTTGTACTTTCCATTCTCAGCCAGCGATTGTTGGATTAGCTGGACTAACTTGTAAGTCATCCCATAGATAGATGATAGATAGATAGATAGATAGATAGATAGATAGATAGATAGATAGATGATAGGTAGATAGATAGATGATAGATAGATAGATAGATAGATAGATAGATAGATAGATAGATAGATAGATAGGACAGGCAGACAGATACTCATACTATATATTATCACTCTAGAGACCCTGACTAACACAATGTGGGAGGAACCCAGCCCACTGTGGGTGGACCAGTGCTGGGCTGGTAGTCCTGGCTTCTATAAGAGACCAGACAGAGCAAATCATTCAAAGCAAGCCAGTAAGCAGCAACCTTTCATGACCTCTGCCACAGCTCCTGCCTCCAGGATCCTACACTGTTTTAGTTCCTGTCCTGACTTCCTTTGATTAGACAACATTGTGGAAGTGTAAGCCAAAAATCCCTTTTGTCCCCAACTTGCTTTTGGTTATGATATTTAACAACAACAGTCACCCTACCTAGGACAGTTACCACCACAGTCTACCTTTAAGTCTAAATCACGCTCCACTCTTTTGCTCGAATCTAATTTCTTAAATCATTCACATTTTTGAGTCTTTTTATTATTTAAGTTATATTCATTACATATTCCCCTCAGCCATTCTGGGGCCAGAAGCCCTGGGAATAAGCTCCTCTAGGATAAGAATCAAATCAGGGAAAAATGATAGAGAAAACACTGAATCATCCAAGGCAGTGGTTCTCAACCTTCCTAATGCTGTGATCCTTTAATGCAGTTCTTCATGTCGTTTCCCCACCATTGAAGTACTTTTATGGCTACTTCATAACTGTAATTTTGCTACTGTTTCTATAATGTAAATATCTATGATTCTGATGGTCTTAGGCAATCCCTGTGAAAGGGTTGTTTGACCCACAAAGGGGTCACTACCCACAGGTTAAGAACTACTGATCTAAGGAGTACCTCAGGAAATTGGGGTGGATGTTGTGATGGTTTGTATATGCTTGAGCCAGGGAGTGGCACTATTAGGAGGTATAGCTGTGTCACTGTGGGTGTGGGCTTTAAGACCTCATCCTAGCTACCTGGAAATGAGTCTTCCACTAGCAGCCTTCAGATGAAGGTGTAGAACTCTCAGTTCTGTCTGTACCATGTCTGCCTAGAGGCTGCTATGTTCTCACCTTGATAATAATGGACTGAACTTCTGAACCTGTAAGCCAGCCTTAAATATATGTTGTCCTTTATAAGTCTTGCCTTGGTCATGGTGTCTGTTCACAGCAGTAAAATCCTAAGACAGATGTGAATACATTAAGAGTGTCCACAGATGCCTGAGTGAATGGAGGATAACGTTAAGGAGGAAACCAGTGGCTATGGTCTAGAAAAATTTAGAAAAAAAAAATGCCAGGAGGCAAGAATTTGATAGTGTTTCTCCATTTGAGCACAAAGTTGAAGAGAGCTAGTCTAGAGCTTCCAGGCCCCGGACCACTCACTGTGCTTCCCTGGAGTCTGAATTGAAATGCCTTTTGGATATGCTTCCTCAGATCAACAGCAGGCAACCGTCTGATGAAAGCTTTCCTTGCTTGGGTGTTCTGCATGGCACACATGACATTTTGGTCTCTGAGAACAAATTTCTTTCTGGTAATTACTGAGCTGGCATTCTGGTTTGCGTATGCTTCCTGCCCAGACCATTACTGATACAAGGTCACGTTTAGAGTTTGTCCAGCTGATGAACAGACTGTAAAGATAGGTCAAGGACAGTTGACCAGCCTCCAAGGTTTGAATAGCTTCCAAACTGGTGCCTGATCTGGCAGCACTGAATGACGCAGGGACCTTTTGTAAACGTCCCTTCCTGGCCCTGACTCCAACCCTTCCTGAGTCAGAATGGAGGGGAAGTCAGAAGAAAGGATAGAGGATCTGTACTTTCCACAAAGGCCTTTGATGGTTCTTGGGCAGCAGATTAGGGAAATGCTGTCCAAGATCATTTTATCATCCATCTTTCTTCAACCAGAATGTGCACTTTTCAAATTCTCCTCTATTCCAAACAATGACTCAGGTTACAGGAGACTTAATTGAGTTTAATGCAATCCCCAGTACTGTAGGCTTAATCATCCCTTGGGTAATTGCATTTTGAAATAAGAGCTTGTTAGCACAGATAAATCCCCTCAGCATTAGGGCTTTCTCATCTTTTAGAGTAAGGAAGGTCAATCTCGGATACAATGCCCTTGCAATCTGTCTTCTGCACCCAACTTCCAAATCCAGACTCTTTCCTATCCATCTTTGTTATAAAACATATGTCTCCAAGGTGCTACAGGAGTTGGCACCAGCTTCCTCTATCCATAATTTCAATTGGCTCTGGAAGATTCCTGAGGGCTTCATTTAGGACCCACCCTCCCCACAGAAGCATCTACTTCCTTCTGCTTTTTTGATAAAAGAGAAACCATCATTACTGTCAGGGTCCCTGTCCTATTGGTGAGGAGGGGACTTGATTATCTCTTATCTTCTGCTTACTATTATTCAACTCAGAAATCAACAGGAATTAGCAAAGGATAGAGGGCTTTCATAAGCTGGGAAATGACTTTCACCCAAGAATCTGAGTGGATGCTCTTTTTATAGTAGCTGTTTCATAGAACACTTTTTTCTCCAAATTCATCTTGTTCCTATAATACTCATGAGTAGGCTTTTATTATATTTTAGAAAAAAACAACAAGTGGGAAGGCTTAATGAGAAGTACTGCTTACTGAGCAGCCTGCGCCATGACACCCTCACCTCACCAGTGTGGAGTTAGAAGGTGTATACTCGTCATCAGCACATACACTTAATGTCTCTGTGAGAGGATGGTAACAGCCATACTGCAGATTCTATTCATTGAATTCTTATTCTACTCAAGAAATAGTCAAGAACTATCAGGACTCAGCAACCTGAGCCCTGATTTGTGCAAGGTATTTTTGAAAACAGAGACGGCAGGTTTGGCATGAGTTAGGGCTATTCGGAGATGTACATTTTCAGTGTCTATTGAGGTAAAATCTGGGAACATCACTGAAAATCACTTGGTACTGGATCACCAAGTCTGCATTCTCTGCACAGTGAAGAACTTGCTAATGTATTTCTGTCCCTTAAGACTAAGTAATGACTCGGAAAAGCATGGTGTTCACAAGCAGTGGATAGCAAAAGGATTCCTCACAGAGAGCCTGGCACTGCCAGTGATGAGCCCAGAGAGTTGCATAACCTGCCAGGGACTTGGTGATAAGCATTTATATGCTGAACATTGAATGATATTGGGCAATAGATTTAAAAAAAAAATTTTTTTCTGAACTGGTGCCTTTCAGGGTGAATCCAACACCATCTCATTAGTGTATTTCTATATGACACCAACTATTTTCTACTTTCAGAAAAAAAAGTTGATAGCTTAGGCAGACCACTGAATAAAGTATACTGAAGTTGAGTGAAGGATTAAACTGTTTTTTCTCCTTTCTTCCTAACTCTGGAACTGTCATAAAAAAAAAGTACATAATGATTCATTCATCTGGCACGGTATAAGACATATTACAAATATTTATATCTACTTATAAATTGCTTCTGGCTCCTAAGTTCTAGTCTGACAGGCTTATGAAACAGGTGTGTCCACAAAAGTTTTATCACTGCAACAAATGGCTACATTGTAATATATTATCCATATATGTGTAATATATATTACACATACACATATAAATGATAGTTAAAATTATAATAACCATGCAATCATGGCATCCATTGACCCAGTCACAGACTAGTGTGTGCCCAGTAGGAATAACCCCTGAGCATATGAACACAAGTGTCTGAGGCCTCCAGAGATTATGACTCTAAACTGGGTGGTGAGGTACTGAATAAAGACAATCAAAAAGTAAGTGCAAAGATGTGCAGCTTATTCTTCATGTAGGTCTGGAACAACTGGAGTGGGGCCTATCCGAAACGCTGTTGCCTGTATTTGAGATTTGGTCTAGCTGGGCTGCCTTGTCTGGCCTCAGTGGGAGAGGACACGCATAGGCTTGCAGACTTGAAGTTCCTGGATTAGGGGATACTGAGAGGGGCCCACCTGTTCAGAGAAGAAGGGATGGGAAGATGGGAGAAGGGTTGCAGGGGGAGGTGACCAGGATGGAGGCAATGAGCCAGAGGTAACATGAATAAGTAAAAATAAATAAAAAAAAACTTAAAAAATGTAAGTGCAAAGAAAAATATAGATGAGGAAGCAGGCGAAAACTAAAGTATTTATGGAGCAAAATGGATTGGAGGAAAGTGCACTTCATAGATCTCCTCTTGGCAGTGGGGACTACAGATCTCAGAAGGATGCCTTAAGCCCCCTTAGGTGGTGGGAGGAGTCAGTTAAGGCCTTGTAAGCCAATGCCTGTCTACACACACCTACTGCTCCTGGACCGCAAGGTTCCCTACAGGCCTTTTGTTTTATTTGTCTCTAAAAGTCCCTAGGGATCTTTAGAGTTCTTTCCTACCGATAGCTTTGACATTGTTCCAGAGCTCAGTCACCCTAAACACGTGTCTTACAGATGTCCAAGAAAGATAAATGTAATCAGAGCCCATCTGAGGTTCCATGGGACTCAGACCAGTCAAATGGGAAGCTCAGATCTTACACAGGGCTTGTGTGGAAGAGAACCATCCACAGTAGAGGGGCAGATGGAGTGGGCGGTGTGACTTCCAGGTCAGCACAGACTTTAGAGTCACAATGTCTGGGCTTCAGTTCCAGCTCTGCCATTAACTAGCCATAGTCTTGAATCAGTCAAGCATATCTCTGTGGCTTTTATTCATTTTGACAACATTGTGTGTCAACATAATCCCTCAGGACCTAGAGCCACTGAATTAAAGTTTGTTGAATATTTGAATGATCCAGTGAATCCATGAATGACTGCTCAGGATGTCATCTTCTGTTTCTGCAAGATGCAAATACATGCAAATAAGTCACATGGGTATAATGGCTGTTGACGTTTTGTTTTGTTTTGTTTGTTGGTGAAGAGAATACACCTGTCAGTTCTACAAAACCCACAAAAAGCCTCAAAATTCCAATAATTTTTTAGTGGCTCTAGTTATAATGGCAAATCTGGGGTTATAATTCTACTGATGTCAAAGTTGAGTATATACCTAGTGACTACAGCTCTAGAATTCTGCAGCATTTGCTTCAAAATCAGACATGTGCTACATCCCCAAGTTGGTGGGCACTGAATGGGACGCAGGACTGGCAGAAAGACTAGAAAAGCAGAAGCACTATAAAATATTTTTCATAAAGTACTTATATACAAATTTCAGGACAATATTTTTTCAGATTATGCTCTTTGTTAATATTTTTGTGTAAAGATATTCTTATAAAAATAAGTAAGGTTGCTTAAGCAAAAATGCCATGGTTTATGATACTTCCTTTGAGTTGTGGCCATGGATCGTGCCAAAGCTCTCAATACACTTCAGGCTATTACTATAGCTCTTGGGTGCCCACCAGAAATACATGGTAAAGACCCAATTGCTGAATACAGCAAACATTTTGGATACAGAACACAGAGAAATCAAGCTGGAACTGAGAAGGAAGCTTCCTGATTTCTAGCTTGTATTCATAACAGCAGAAGGTGCTATGCCACGGGCTGTTGGAGGAGAAAAACAATCAGCTTACCAGGTATGACTCTTCGGTGTTAAAATACCTACCGAAATACGTTGTAATCCTGGCATAAATGTTTTGGAGGTAACCAGCCATTGTCTTAATGGATTTGAAGCCCACTTCATAGGAAAGAATATATGCCCAGCACTTGTACTGTAAACCTAGTCACAAGCCTGTGGATGTTCTGCTGAATGAACATGTAGTCAAATGACCTTCTAAATATTTATGTTTAACTCATAGACTAATGTTAAACCAGCCTCTGTCAGGGAAACTTCCTTTTGTAGTGGGCTATAGTTATCGCAGAGACCCATAACTGGTCAAAGTGCGGAAAATAACTGATTGCTGAGTGCTCAGCCCTAATTGGGACATCTCTATCACCTCTTCCAGGGCTCAGGAAACATCACAGAAGAGGGAGATGATAGATTATCAGAGTAATGGATGGGGACACCTTCTGTTTAGTGGACACGACATGGCCATAGCAGTCAGGAATACACAGCAGCTGTGGCCACCTGCACAAGACCTGCACATTGGGCCCTTTGCCTTCCATCATGAATACAGGAGGTGCTGCATTCCTATTTACTAGGCAACCTTATTTGAACTGTAAGTAAAACGGATGTGGAAGTGGGATGAGGACTAATTTGGAGGAAGGTAGTGAGAAGAGGGTGGGGCTTAGAGAGGGCATTGGTGGCGGTGAATGTGACCATAATACATTATATCCATGTATGAAACAGTAAAAAATTAATTAAAATATAAGATTATGCCAGTATAGATATTGGTTATGAATTTACTCTTCTAGCAAGAAATAAGATGGAAACTCTGAGCAACTCCTTCAATATCCATTCTTAAAGGTTTTCTTTAAATTCATTTATTTTTATTTTGTGTATATGAATGCTTTGCCTGCATGTTTGTACGTGTACTGCATAAGTAACCTAGCACCCGAGGAGACCAGAAGAGGGCACTGAATCTCCTTGAACTAGAATTACAGATGGTTGTGAGCCACCATGTGGTTGCTGGGAACCTGGCTACGGTCCTCTGGAAAAGCAGCTAGTGCTCTTAACTGCCAAGCCACCTCTTCACTACCACCCCAACACCTTATTTAGAAGTTTAGGACTACTCCCCAAGAGAGTTCCAGATATATATACTAGAGCTGGGTGGGTAGGGGCTTCACTGTCACTGTCTGGTCCTTTACCCACTAAGCTTGGCAGTTACATAAAGAGTTCAGACTATTAAAAGTTAAAATCTTTTGTAAAGCCTTTCTGTTATGTTTCTTAAATGAAACAGAGAGATACAAAAATAATTTTTGTCCTGGTTGTGACATTCCTTACTAACAAGGCAAATGGATAAATCTACCCTTGAACAAAGCAAAAAGCTCAGCTGAAATATAAATAGATACAGATGTTTATGACAGTTCCCCAGCTAGTTTAATTAACTGCACAAGTCATCTGCCAGTTCTAAGTCAACTGCTTTGACACTTTCCATCTTCCAAAGTTACTTTTTTTAAAGGGCCAGGTTGGTTTTTAATTGTATTTCAATGTTGATTTGCAAAGACAGTTCATGAACCCAGATCAAAGCATCAGCCTGTTTTTAAAAACCTGCAGATCTGGGATGGGAGTATAACTCAGTGGCCCGGTGTGTCCAAGGACCTGGGTTTGATCCCCAGTGGAACTTTATTATGATTATTATTGCTATTATTGTTATTGTAAATTCAGCTTTAAAAAAGAGTATTCAGTCTACAACTGAATTATTTGAGAGTAAAAGTTATAGTATTTGTATCATCTTCAAATCCCTTGATATTTTTTAGGTCATTCTCTTATTTTTAAAATTATTTTGCATCCCAATTCCCTATATTATTTCCTCATATAGTTTACAATGTTTGAGTATGACCTCATTCTAGGAAAAGTGTTGAGGAGGTTCACAGAATCTTAAGCTTCTCTCTACATGGGTGGTTTGATATTTCCATCTACTCAAGACTCAGTTTTCCATGGTTCTCTACTAGTTTTTATTTATAGTATCACTTAGGGTTCTGTTACTGCACAAATATTTGACAGCTAACACACAGTGTTTCCTAGTTGATCTCCTCAAAACTACAGATAAACAGCAAGCTCAACCCACCTTCCCTGGGCTGTCTGTGAGCTTTCAGTTTTCCTTCGAGCTACAAGTACTGGAGGTATGTGCCAATGCTTTTGTAGGCACCATTCTATGAGGACCGCTCTATTCTACTCATGGGGCAGTATAAGTGTGTTCCACCCATGCCTCAGACATTACCAACACTTGAAATGCATTGTTGATTTCATGCCATTATGAGTCTCACTTAAGGATTTGACAGCATATTTGAACCCTTGGTTAGATGTTACTCAGTGAAGCTCAGCACTTATTTACACATGACATGTACTGTCACCAGAATACCAAAAGCCAGACATATCCCACCATGATATATAAGACACTTAGTTGGAAGTGACTGGAATCGTATGCTATGCTATTTGAACTTGGGCTGTCTTATTGATTTTAGCCGTAGGCTGCCTCTATTCTTATTGATTGGATTAAGGCTAGACACACTGAGGATGAGTAGCTTTTCATTAGAATGTACTTACATATTTTGTAGAGGGGTTTTGGGTTTTCTCACTGTAGTGTTTCCAAATTTAAGTACTGAACTATGTTAATCGCTTATCATTTTACAAATTCTTAACCCAGTTTTTCTCTGCCTATGGGATTCCTCTATCTGGAATCTTACAAACCTTCCAACCTGACAAAATCCTATATGTCTTTCAAGGCCCAGTTCAAAAGTGCATTCATGCCTGTGCTATCCTCCTGAGCCTCCCAGCTAAGACAAATTCCCTCCATGATCCCAAAGTTCTCCCTGTATGACCACAACTAAATCACAATTGTTTGGACACAGGCCTTTTTCTCTCATTAAACACAAGCACTCTTGAAAAAGAGGACACAGTTCTCACTTCTCTGTTTCCATACAGCACTTGGCCCAGACCAGACAGTTGAGTAATGACAAAGGAATGAATTGACAGAGATTAAAGGTGCCTTGTGACCTTATCTGTGTTCCTCTGTCTCTTTACTCCCATTGTGTGTGTGTGTGTGTGTGTGTGTGTGTGTGTGTGTGTGTGTGTGTGCTGTTCAACTCTGTGTAATGCTAGGGATGTGTTTCTTCTACCAGATCAATGTGAATGACTTTTGCTAAATGCCCACAAATGCCTCCTATAGAATTACCTTCTAAAACGGGGAAGAGAAAAGCTTTTAAGAATTTATCATTTTAGATGAACTTCGCAGTGTGGCTGCTTAATAGTCTGAGGCTCGTGGTTCCTTGTTAAACTCAAAAGGACTCTTGTTACTCCAGGCACAACACACTTCTGAGCTCTGGGTTGCATATATGACTGCTGGAAGCACCAGACCCTAGCAGCAATTCCCAATTGCAAATACTGTATCACTGGGACAATGTTTCATGGCTGCACATGACAACAAGCTACGCACCGCCCAGCTTTGCCAGGCAGGAGGCACTGCTGAGAAGCTGCCAAAAGGGCAGAATGCAGACTGAAGCGTGCCATCCAGAAACTCGACATGTGCAGACAGACTCACAGAAACAGGGGGCAATGGAAGAGGAAGGCCTGATTTGGGGTTTTAAGTTTATAAATTTGGCAGCACAATTCTAGTTCAGACCTGATGCACCAGATGGTGTGAACTTGCATTCCCTTGAATGGCTGTACTTCTTGTCTCCTGCCATCTACAGTCTGTAATGGGCATTGCCTCTAATCGGATGTAGTGACTAGACGCCGAGCTGACAGCATGTGTCTTGCTTGTTTCTGTTTTTCTTACATTTGTCTGTGTTTTCGGTTAATGTTGAATGCAAGCTCCAGTCACTCACCCAGCTATTGCTGAATTCCTCTGTGATAAGACAGTAGTAAACAGTGGGCTGTATGTGAGTTATTATGATAATGCTACAATTTTCACACTAATTAATGTGTAGACTTAGCCAAGAAGAAGCTTCCAGAAAGGCGGACCTAAATATGTCTGAAGAGTGCAGAGATGTCCAGGCTGAAATGTCTCACCAAGCCAGTGAAGTAGGGTGCAACCATGATGGCTTTGTCTGTGGCTCCCAAGGACACAGGGGACACATAGGTGCTAAGACTATGGCTTACACTTTAGGTCCACTGTTTACTGTATGTGTGGTTAAAGACAAATTATTTAAGACATTTGAGCCTTACTGCCTTCATGTGTGAACTGAAACAAAATCAAGTCAGAAGGCTACTGAGCTACTGAAGTAATGGAGTTAGTGCGTTTTATTCATAAGGGGGCCAACACATAGCAAATGCTTAAACTGTCAGCATAAAGGACCTGCATTCCCACAAGCCAGTGTTGCTCATGGAGATCCACCTCTATGTGGTAGAATACTTCAAAACAGAGCATATGGGTATAAGGGAGGTGCTCCATTTGAGGACACTGGTGAGAGTCATCTATGTCTATGTATGAACTTTAGGAGTCTAGACTTGGACAGAATCAAAACAAGGTATCAGCTTCCATCTGGACATCCTGGAAGCCCTGCAGTTCTCATCTTACAGGAGAAGATGCCCACGGCTTTGTAACAATGTATCATCCCAGGTGGGTCTGTTAGAAGCTCTGTTATACATGTATCCTCACTTGCATGGTGAACCTTCAGATGGGGCTACTTCTGAATCCAGCATTTGAGGGACCACTTAGTGCCTCACAGAATAAAGAGCATGCTGATGTGGCCTGAGATTGACAGAACACCAGACTATGAAACACTGGAGCAAAGCGGACCCTAGACAGTCCACCAGGAAGCAACAGACAGAGGCACGGTTCCTGTTCCATCAGGATGGAGAGGTCCTTCTCGAAGCGGGAGCAGACCTGAAAAATTGTAGGTAATCGATTTGACAGGAGTGTGCGTCACTCAAGAGACAGGATGCATTAAGGATGGCTTTTGCATTTTGCCTAGAATGTGTCATACGGCCCTATGAATCATGGTAAGATGTTTCAAATTTACACCTTAAAATTTGATTGTGTATGACTCAGCAATTGAATGTGACTGAATCATAGACACAGGGACGGGAATCGGACCACCCACCTGCTGTCTATGCTTTCAAGGTAACTGGGTGAGCTGTCGCCCCTCCAGCCTGTCATTTCCTGCACTTAACCCCCACCTCAAATTTCCCTTTATTTATACTTCATTCTGTCTGTCTCTGTCCACTGGGATCTGAGCTTATAGAAAACAAGGATAGAGGTCTATTCTCTGCTCTGTGGCCTGGCACCCAGAATACTGCCAGGCAGAGCAGGTGCTCAGTAAATAATAGAGGATTAAGTGGAGTCTATGGCCACATTTCCTGGCAACAGGCATGAGGAAGAGCTACAGAAGCCAAGCCTTAGACAAAGAAATGGGTGCTGTGGAGGTTTCCCAACTTCGAGGCAGGACATTGTATCCACAGAGAACACAAATAGATCACTTGAGAGAAGCAGAGCAAGGCTTGGGAGAGATGAAGAAATGTTCATAACCAGCAACTTCCCTCCTTCATTTTGGGTTCTGTATTTCATTTGCTGCCATTTCCCCTTCCTTTGAACTGTGTTAAAATTCACCTATTGTAGAATTAACCTATTTCAAGAGCACAATTGAGCATCATCTCATTCCTTTACATTATTGTGCAACCACCTATGTCCCAGTTCCAAAACATTCTATCACCCTTATCAGAAAGGTTTGTTCGTATTAAACAACTGATCCATAATCCCAACCCCACTCTGAACTCTTGGTAACAGCTAATCTCTTCTGTTTCTATAGATTTCTCTATTCTGGAAATCAATATTAACAGTATCATATTCAAAGTAAGACTCCATATATGGAGTCTTTGTTTAAGCGTGGTTTTGAGGTTCATCTAGGCTGTAGCATATATCAGAATGTTAGCCCTTTTAAAGGATTAATAACATTCAATTTATATAATTATATCAGTTTTTCTATCCTTTCACTAGTGAATGGATGCTTGTTTTGTCCACCTTTGCACTAATGTGACATCTCCATTACAAACATTTGTGTACGATGTGACTGGATCCCTGTTTCAATTCTGTTGGTTGTAGACGTGACGGAGAATCACTATTTTTCATGTGTGTTCCTCTCAATGATGTTTCTGCTTGAGCCCCAGGGACTCTGTCAATTGGTTCACAGATAAAAACCTATGGCATCTTTTAAACATACACAGAAACAAGATCACCAATATGTACCACATTACATAGCTAAAGCTAAGGAAGTGGGCTCCTGCAGGAGGAGTAATACACTGAGCTGGATACTCCCCATCTTCCAGTCCTGCACGGGAGGGAATCAATTCCATCCTCAAATGGAGTGGGCCATGGTGAGTACCACAAGGGTGTATGCACAGCCACAAATACTGCCGGCCTCTGTAGGTTCCACATCTGCAGATTCACACAATCGAAGCTTTTCAGGGACACACATTGCTTCTGTATTAAACACATACAGGGTTTTGTTCTTACAGTTTCCTAAGACAGGGATTATGACCCTTTGTGGACTGAGCAACCCTTTCACAAAGGTGACCTAAGACCATCTGAATATCAGATACTTACCTTATGATTCATAACAGTAGCAAAATTACAGTTATGAAGTAGCAACAAAAATAAGTTCATGTTTGGGGGTCACCACCACATGAGGAAGGGTACTAAAGGGTCACAAACCACGGCCCAAAGCAATTCTGCACTGAATTTGTATTAGGTGCAGTAGGCTATCCAGAGGGCATTTGAAGTTTCAAGGGGATGTGTATAGTCTATGTGCTGTTCTACAACGTTTTGCATGAGGGACTTGAGCACCTAGGGACTTAGGGCTTCACTGGCACCCTGGGACCAATCTCCTATGTGTATCAAGAGATAGCTAAAAATAGATGTCTGTACCTCAGTGGAACTATTCAGAAGTACAGACAGTGTCCTCACGCCCCTGTTCTTGTTCTTTTGGGACGTCTTCCAGCTGTGCAGTCTGTTTATTTGTATCAGTAACCATATAAGCACTATCCGTAGAAAATATTTTTTGAGGAAGAAAGAAAAAAAGGCCTCAACACCAACCTATCTCAGGCGCGGTTCTCTGGGTTTAAAAGTACCAACTGTGCCCTGACAATGTGGCTGGAGTCGAAGACTTTCTGCTTTCCACTGTGGCAATGCCCTGCAGACTGGATTTGGAAATCATGGCAGTTTTACAACATTAAATCACTGCTGGCTTTGATTAGCTCTCGTTCTAAGAAACACATGCCATTTTAAACAAATACTCCAAAGTTCTCTCTAGCAGTCATCTATCTTGGGAAAGGGAAGAATGTGACCCAAGTAGCATACCACAGACAGACAGACAGACAGACAGACAGACACATGTGTACACGAGTACACACAACACACATGCACACACACACACACCACACACCACATACACACAACACACACAAACATCACATACACATCACATAACACCCCTACACCACACACACATGCCACACACACAAACACAAGCACACACAGCATAATTCACACACACACACACACACACACACACACACACACACCACACCACACATACAAACACACACACACAGAATATTAAATATTAAACATATTCATGAGTCCTCAGGTCCCTTCTCCACCTTGACCTTTGACCCCCTCAGCCCCACTCGGCTACCCCTGAGCTGGTGCAGAATGTGTAAGTCCCCTTTCTGCACTTCATCTATGAGTGCTCACAGCCCACCCCAGCTACTCAGACTCATATTTTCCACTGTGGAGGAGGTCACTGACAATGGAGCAATGAGACAGAGGAGGATGATTGGAAATGTAAACAACTGTCCACAGATCCTGCTGGGGGCTCTGCACTGATCTTAACCCTTCACTTCCAGAGTTCTCTGATCAACAGGAGCTCCCCCGTGGAGTCAGTTTACTGCCTTCAGCCTTAGCCATCCTCTTTCAACATGCTTTAACTGATGCTGGCTTTCAAAAGAAAGCCGAACCAGAACAGTGCAGTTTCAGGCAATCTTAGCAATGTACACAGGAAAAGATTACTGCAAGGAGGCCCCTGGTATTTCATATTTTCAACCCAAATTGCAAATCTCCCAAAGAAAACACCAAGGTTTAAATTCTATGGTTCCAAACAAAGCTTATTTTATTCTCCCCTCCACTCCCCCTTCTTTTCCTTTCAATCTGTGTGAAAGGAGGAGGGAGGACGTTCCTTGAATGCCTAATAGTTTATAAAAATGCCTTCATCCAGATAGCATCACACAGTGTAATTGTCTCTCAAACCCTAGGATATTGCTATCAGCCCCATTTCACAGATGAAAAAGTTGAGAGTTAGAAGGAAATAGACTAGGTAGCCAGTGGATCTTGGAGATGAATAATTTATCAAGGAACACTAAAAACAGGTCCTTCTACTCACTCTGTCCTGTGACAGGTTTTGAGAGTCTGACATGCTAGAAAGTATGTTTGATCTTGGGCAAATTACATGATCTTTCCATGACTTAGAGAATTGGGCCAAACTCCATTTTATTATGAAGATTACATGTTTAAAACCTCACTCTGTATGTGAATATGAATATTATTTCTCCATAACTAGTAATTTTGTTATTTAAAACTACTCTGCAGTTATCTTAGTAAAGTCCTTTGCAGTGTTTTCTGAAGAGATAATGCATAGAGTTCATTAATTGTGGGTGGCAGAGCCTAAGCACAGACCTTGGCCTTTGGTGTCTGCCTTGGCTAAGCTTAATCATCTAAGCCTAAATTCTGCCAAAGAACTCAGAGGACCTGAGGGATTTTGGGGGCAGAAGTGGTCACAGCCCACCTTCTACACTACTTAGGATGTGCTTGTTTTTCAATGCAAGTGTCTCTGTTATTTGGTTCAGACTTTTTTTTTTTTTTTAATGTCTGAAAAGTTTCAAAATGCCTCCAGTGGTTTTCAGCAATGCAACTTTTACTTCACAGGCCTGTAAGAAATCAGCATCTCTGACTCTTAGTGGTAAGATATTTATACCATTTGTGCGCTTCCCATGTTGAAATTTGGAAGTGACTGTGTTTCCCTGAATGGCCAGGGAGCAGGCTTCCCCTTCATTTCAAGCTTCAAATCTTAGAAGCCTGATGTCTCTCATTTTCATGATGCTGAGAAACCTTCAAGAGCTTGACCAAAGATGTTTAAGAATAGACAAAGCTTCAGAATTGTGTTTAAGAAAATAAATTTGTTCATCAGAATCTACCTCACATGAAGAGAAAATTTTGGCCTTAGCTTGCAACAGAACCATTTGAAATAAATCCACAAAGGACCCTATGGCAACCTCATGGGCCCTGGAGACCCTGGACTCTGGCCAGCCCACTCAACCTTGAGGACCTTTGAGGTAGAGTACAGGGTTGGGGACTCCCAGGCCACAGTCACCTCAAGGACCACTTCTTAGTCCATAACTCAGGAGCACAGGCGAATTCACCAGTCCTTAACTTGTCTCCTGCAAAGTAAATATTCCCATGAGCCTTCCTCTCCCACAGCGGCTGGGCTTCCTCATTCCTAGTTGCCAGGATTTCCCCAAGAACAGTCAGTTTGTAGGAGGAGCTAAGGTGGGAGGACTAGGGAGAGTAAGAGAAAAAGGAAGAGGAGGAGCAAGAGAGGGCAGAGAAGTAGGAGGATGAAGAACCATGCAGGTATGGAGATCAGTCGTGGGTAACAACTTATATTTAGGTTAGCTAATTGGGAAACAACTCTAATTGTATGGACATATTGTTATTGAGCATTACCAAACATATAAAGCCTTTGATTAATGTTTAAGCATTAGAGTCTCATTTTCCTACCAGGCCCACGTGGATGGTAGGATGGTCTGGGCATTGCCCAGCCTTGGGAGACAGTGTGGAAGATTGGCAGAGCCATCTCCCACACTGGCATCTTGTGGGTGGCAGAGCTGGTGTCTCTGACTGCCTGAGCGGATGGCCCAAGCTGAGCAGCAGATACCATACTGCTGCTGCTCCTGGCCAAAGGCCTAGGCTAGTCGGGAACATGGTGGCTGAATAAGAACAAGCAAGATTAGGAGCCACCATTTTAAAATATCTCCCGTAACACCAGTTCTTGCCTCCCAAGGGTGAGCCCTCATCAGCCTCAAGAGACCCAGAAGAAACACTGGAATGAGATGTGCTGGTAGATAAGAGAAGCCTGTTAGAGGATGTGATCTCCCTGCTACTTCTCAGGAGGGGACAGGGGAAGCAGAACCAGAGCTGGTGACAATGTGAGAGGGACCCAGGTGAACCTGCAGAAGTGGGCAGAATGGTGTCACAGCCAAGTGCTTTTTTAGATTATTGGGAGTCATTTTCAGCAGCTTGTCACAGAGACTCATTTTAGCAAGGCTATCAAGTTTTCTCTTGAGGACAATACACTGGGGTTGCTGCTCATTTTTGCCATTGGTGATGATGATACACTGTCACAGAGCACACCACTAAGCGAGTCACCAATGTCACCATCAGATTAACAGTGTATTTGTAGAGAAGCACACAGAGGCTAGCTCAGAGAAGTTTAGTGACCTGCCCAAGGTCTCCGGTGAGAGGTGGAGGCAGCAGAATAGTCCACTTGCTCCTCACAGGCTGGTACCCTTGCATCAGGCAGCCCCTGCCTCTAGACAGACATTGTACTTTTCTACAGTGTGCATTGTATTCTGTTGTTACAGAGGATTCTAAGTGGTGGATATCAGAAGGAAGATAACATGCATGAGAAGTGTGGGCTGGAGCATTATGAAGCGCTGTGAATGGCATACAAAAGAGAACATGCAGAATGAGGAGGAGGTAGGCAGGGAGAGGAGTGAACAGCTCCAGAGGGAGACTTTGGAACAACTCAGATGAGCTCACAGCACTGTCAGGTGAATACCAGTAACATGAGACCCCAACTTGTTCCAACATGGGATTGTTGGCCACTGGCCCACAAGGACAAAAGGAGCAGAGTCCAAAACAAAGTTTTAGGTAGCATGTGAGTACTATGGAAATAAGAGTCATCTCTGGGATTAGCTTCAGAGAGGCAGCTCAACTTCACTTGGGATGAATCAAAGGCTATGTTTTATATATATATATATATATATATATATATATATATATATATATATATATATATTATGCCTCATTTACATGGAGAGGCATTCCAGGAATTCCAGGTGCTTGCTGGACAGGTTCTTATCCAAGAAAAAAACTGAACCTGTAACTTGTAATCTCAACAAGGCTGAGTGGCATTAGGCAAGTAGAGGGTAGGGTTTGGGGGCACTCCAGACAAGGTCAAAGAAGGAGAAGCCCTGCTGGTAAAGGGAGTCCTCCATTTTGTGCCGAATTCTGGAGAGTTATCCAGACAATGGTAGACTCCAACCTTAATTAGCAAGGTCCAACACACTGGCTCACATATGGCCACATAGACTTTTCCTGGACTTGGGATGCCATTATTCACTAGGGAGAACATATCTACTAGAATTCTCAAGACAGGTTTTCCCTGTATAGACTGGATTCCAGAGACTGTGAGAGTAAGTGCAGAGAACACAGCTGGGAGTCAAGCAGACATCCTTCCTATATAGTTGAAAGATTGAGACAGAATTACATCATCACAGGCCTGTTTCTGCCTCACTTTAATGGACATTACTGCACCTCATAGTAGGACAGTGTGAACTCTAATGCTCAGATGAAGGGAAGTGTATAGTCACCTACTTGCCATTCAGCTTAGGAGCTTTCAGCTTTGTGATGATGCAGAAACATACCCATGCTGCTACTATCCACCCATGCAATCTAATGTTCAGTGAATTACATAAGACATTCAACATAGGTTTGGCATTAGATGGCGTTTGCCTAGCTGTAGGCTAGTGTGAGCATTCTGAAAATATGTAAGTTAGGCAAAGCTGAGCTAAGATGTTCAGTAGTAAATATATTTGGCTTTCAGTGAGTTTCACATAAATAACCCATCATAAGTACAGAAGCACCTATAGCATGCTTGCCATGGTGTCAAACACAATAGCCCAAAGTGTAAGATTCCATGATTCACCAAAGAATGATAACACAGACTCAAATCGTATGTAAATGCAAAGAGTGTTTTATTCTGCAGAAGTCCAGCATACTAGGGTCTCCCATTACCAAAATAGAGAGACAACCAAATGAGCTTGCAGGCCTGACTTAAAGCACATTAGGTAATTCTGGGGTAGGTGACCTCTATGTTAATCTGTTGGGTCCATCTCTAAGGACATTCCACTACTGGGGTGTGGGGGCTGAAAACTTTCTGGGGATGTCTGGAAACTGTTGCTGAGGAAGTCTGGAAACTGCGATTGACCCATTGTCCTTACCTCAGGCCAGGTGGTGGGTCAGCTTCTGAGGCCTGGACTTGCCTAGAATTGCTCTGTTCTTGGAAACAGAGATTTAGGCCTAGTCTCCTTAACTGCTAATTTGAAGCCTGTCGTGGAATCAGCCTTGCCTTCTCAAAAGTACATTGTAGCTTTCACTGCTGACAATGGATTAGAAGAAACCATCAGGACACAGACAGGAGAAACCAGGAGACAGCTGAAGAGCCCCTTCTAGGACACATGGGGAAGGGTTTCTTACTGAGAAGGGTGGGAGACAGGACAGGTGAAATGCTTAAGAGACTGATGGGCTAGAGAGAATCTTCTCCCAGTCCCACTCCTCAGGTCTAACTTGCACTCACCTCTGGTCATGAACCTGTGGCTCTGAGAAGACATCACCAAAGGGCAAGATTAAGAATCATGTGAATATTATTCTCATCTGCTTTTCTGTATTGTTTCTACTCTATGGGAAAGTTCAAATTAGAAATTTCAAATTCCTGTTTGAGGGTTGCCATGGTAAATACAACCCACTTTTGTGAGCATGCTCAATATGTTCTCCTCAAATTAAATCTCCTGGGGAGTTCCTTGAGCATCCAGCTTTTGAGCAATGTGGTGTTTGTTGATTACTATCAAAACCTACAAGCTTTACCTTTGACTTTTTGGCCAGCAAGCTAGAACAAAGGTAACATGGAGTGACAGAGGAAACAAGCCTCCTTGTGAGGATGGGTTTGACAGAACATCTCAGTTGATCAGAAATTGTACACCCTCCTCCAACATGTTCTCTACATTCTTTGCTGGTTGTGATCTCTCCTAAACTGGGAGATATGCTACCCACACCCCTTTCTGGGAGGAGTTGAAGTTTGTTTTCAATCCAGGGAGACATGCAGATATCTGAAAATCCCCTACTTGGCTTGCAGTCTTCTAAAACCCTACTGAAGGGAGCTTCAAAAGCCACAGACAGGCATCAAAGATGTCTAGAAGTGGTCAAAGCCTTTGCAGTCCCTTGCTTTTCTCATGCACATTGGAAGAATGGACAGAATGCTAGAATTATCAGAAAACCAGTTCCTCTATGTCATTTCCTGAGTCTGAACTCAGAGATGAATTCTGCCCTCCATATTTTGTTTTGTCTCATTTTTTCACAGTTGCTGTATTAAATATGTTGCTTGCTGTGAATTTAAGAGTTTAAATTTAAGAGCCAGTGCTGAGAACTAGCAAGAAGTGATAAGAGAGTAACATGCACAGTTGATTGAATTTAGAAAGGAAATCACCCAGAGATGTGTGTTCCACTAAGGTCTGGTATAAGTCACTGCGAATCACAGCCACATAGCTTCACAGGGTTCCCCCACTTTGGGCCACGTTACCTGATAACAGGAAAGCTGTTCCCCCAAGTGTCTATGATAAATTCAGCTCCCCATTAGTCCAGATAATGAAACAAACAAGGGCACGGTGTAGACAATTTAAGGTGGCAAATAACTTTAGAATGCATATTCCTTTTGCTTTCAGACACTGAAAGATTTCTTTCAGGGGGTTTGTGAGCAGGCATAAGAATTCCTCAGTTGGGCCTACCTGTATAATCTTAAAAATAATTTCACATGAGCAATTCAAGTGATGAGGGGGAGGACTGAAGCCCACCTTGGGTGGCTAAGGAAAACAGGTCGAGTATAACAGTACTGGAAATCCTCAGAACAGTTACAGCAAAATGCTTTAGTAATCAAATGAATGTCTTTCTTTTAATCTGACTACCATCTGCTCCCCACCCTTTCCAGCGGACCCACTGCATAGAATTCATAACGTCTGTCCCTGTTTCATCTTATTGGTCAGATGGTACAGGACGGGTACTGGAAAAGCCAAGCAGAGTCATCTCAGGCACTGTTCCTTTGATGTTGTTAGTCAGACAAGCCTGGCCAAGAAGAGAACACCAAGCATGACCATTGGAAATTGGATACCTTTGTGTGGAATTTCAGGAGGTCAACTCCAGCAAGTACCTCAACATCAGAATGAGTTTAGTACATACAAGCAATAGAAAGAGAGGATTATTAGTTCAGCCACAGCAGAATAGATGACAGACTGAATAAGGACAGGATCCTGTCAGGATAAGGAGTGGGGACAAAGTGGGGGCAAAGGCCAATTTTGGGGGTAAGGGAAACAGTAGTCTAGGGATTTAGATAGGAGTGGTAGGAGTGTAGAGTGAGTTTCAATTAAGTTCTGATTCATTAGGTGGTAGTGACAGGGCTGAAAAGAAAGAACTACCAGAGAACCTCCAGAGGCAGTCAATGCTGTGAAGTGGGAATTTCTCATTTTGTTGGAGACTCAGTTGTATCATGTGATGTCTTATGAGAGATGTTTTGCTGAGAACAGACACGTAGTGTTTTTCTGGAAGCTGCCTGGTGAAAGGGCATGTAATGTTTTGCTGGAACGGATGACTGAGAGGACACATGGTGTTTGGAAAGGATACTATAAACCAACAGACAGTGGACAATACTCTGGCATTGTTTCACCTTGCTGGACTTCGTTGAGATTTGCCTTGCTGGTCTTTGCTGATGATACTCTGACATTGCTTTCTTCACTGATCTTTGCTTGTTGTGACTTTGTAAAGAGAAACACATCAAAGAACTTCTGGTGGTATTCCGCCTGCTTCTTGCTGCACCCACAGACTTGTACCAATCAGCAGAGCCTCACGGTTTCTTCTGGATTGAACTGCCACTGTTGATTCATGTTTGGTGTTTTGCTTGTGGACTGGACTGCTAACAATGAAGACTGGAATAGCCCCAAGGAATTAGAAGGGTTACCTTGCAAACAGGTCTACACTCCCTTGTCCTATTAGCCATTTTCTTCCTCTACCTTTGGTCAGTGGACTATAAGGGAGGTTGAAGCACTTAAGAACACTTATTGAAGTAGCTTTTGAAAAATATAAGCCGACAGTGCTGGGAGCAGGGTTTGGGGAGCAGGAAAGAGTCTTGCATTGACATAGGAAGGATGGGGTGACCATTGGGCATTAAGGTCCAGTAGGAATCCATGTTTCTACCTATGGAGGCTTAAGACCTCAGGGTCAGTGATGGCCGGAGCTGGGTTCAAACACTTAGCCAGCCACTCACTCTCCAGTCTCTACTCTCAGAACTGCCTGCAGGAAAGATTAGCCATATAGGGACTTTGCTAGGGGAAGAAAGAAAACAAGTTAAAGGCCATTTTTCTTCCAGATGGTAGTTGCCAGAATGTCTGGAAGCTGAGCCTTTCCCGCCCCTCTCTCAGAGATGATGTCATCCAAGTTAATACAGGTATAGAATGTACAACTTTAGCAACTCAAATTCAGCCTATTTGTCATGCCCTTATCTTAAACAAACTGCCCCAGAGTCTTAAAAGAGCAGAGCTACATTCCAGAGTCTCACATTTTGCCTGTGGGATATAGACATCCCCAGCCAAGGCCTTGAAACAGCCAGGCAGGGTGCATAATTGAAACTGCAGAGTTCTGTGTATATATAGCTTTGAAATCACAGCATTAAATCTCACAAGTACCACACTTCATCTAAGTCATCTCAAAGAAAGACAGCCTGTTAGGTGCCCAGTGCTCACAAGGTATAAGCCAGGGACCTACAAAGACCTGTAGCTCCATTCTTTCTCGATAAATTTTCCATAGAAATCGTGCAGGTTATTCTCAGTAACTAAGTCTGGGGAGTCTCATCTTCAAGGGTTCATTTGTCTCAAATATAAGATGGATGGAAAAGACAATGCTCTAAGCCAAGACTGACACAAAATACCAATAAATGTGCACGGGGAGCACATGACACTCCCTCCCTCAAATCAAGCAAAGCCTTAGAGAATTTCACAAGTTAATGTGCAACACTCAGAGCTCTTCTCCCTAGATGGAAATGAAGAGCCATTTGCAGTAAGTGCAGCTTCTTATGAAGTCAGAATTCTCAGGTCAGCAGGGGGCTTGATGGGACCCAGTGTACATCGTTGATAACACACATGGCTAGGTTCAGAGGGAACAAGTGTGCCCAGGAGAGAAGCAGTCGCCTTTGACAGGGAGTTGTGTGTTTCCAGAAGAGAGCAGACACTGTTTCTCTCCTCAGGATGCTCTGACCCTCCTCCCAAATTGTTCTTTCTAATGGGAAGCTGAGCTCCAGGATGGGATCCAGTTCTCCTGAATTCTCTCAGTGCTCTCTGAACCCCCACCTGAGTACTCAGAGAACCTTGGATAACACAATAGAGTTTAGAACAAAAATGAGAGGCCAGAACTTCCCCTTCCTCGTTTTTAGAAGTAGAGTAGAAGTGAGACACGAGGCCCAGAGCAACACTAGCAGAAAGTAAAGGGTAGATTTCCTCTGGAAAGAAGGTGAGTTGGGTGGAGATACTCTGAGGGCCATCTCTTCGCTGAAGGAAGGAGTTTCTTTGACAGCATGAGAGAAGACCTGAACTAGAGAACGAGCCAAGCTCTGTTTTGTCCTGAGGCCACCCCTTTGGCCTTGATTCAGTAGAGCCCCTGTGCTATGGTTCTGTGAAGCAGGCTGGCTCTCCAGGAAAGGCCCACACTGTCTGCATTGACTTTAGGGAGATCTCCAGAGGAGATGCCGTGCAGACAAGGCTCTGCCTTCTGCTCTGGATTGGAGTCTAAACCCTTGTTACTCAGCTGAAGCATCAAGGAAGGCAATGGGCCTTTTGTCTCTGAACTGCAGTTGAAGAAACTCTGATTGACTTGTAAGTGGAGACTTCCTGGACTTCTTTTGGATGGCTGGTGGAACTCTGGGATGCTTGCAGACATCTTCCTGGAGGAAGACATAGTAGTGAGGTGCTCTGACAGGAAGTGAGGCTCTGGCACTGGAGCTGAAGGTGGGTGTTGGTCTCACCACTTAGGACTCGGTGATCTTGGACACATTTCTTGACTTCTGTTAGCTCCCAAGAAGGCCAACAGGATTGCTCAGTGGAAGAGAGGCTTGCCTGATGACCTGAATTGGATCTCTGAACCTGTGTGAGGAGAAGAATTGACTCTGTAAAGTTCTCATCTGATCTCTGCACACATGCAGCTTTAGCCGGTGCTCAGATCTCAGTATAACTGACTCCATGATGGAAGTACCACACAGGCCTTAGAACCCAGCACACAGGCAGCGACGCCTGTCAAAACAAGGACAAAGACCTAATCCATCAAAGTCCACAGTTCTGGGGAAGTCCCTAAACTTACTAACCTTGATTTTGGGATTCTCTTGTTCCATTCTTGCTAACTGAGTGTGTGCAACCCAGGATGTGGTTTTTGTGCTTAAAAAAATTGCACTGAGAAAGACTCAGGACTGTATTCTCATCCCAGATACCCAGTGTAGTCGCCTGCCAGCTAATAAGGACTTTTCTCTGGTGGATACCCCACAACATTGGGGCATGCACATGCCCCCATCATAGATACACAATAATAACAAATAAAATAAAGTTGTTTTTTTTTTTTTTAACGAGATCTAAGTCATAAAATGCATGAAAACTGAATTCATACAGTGCCCTTCTAAGAGTGTCTGGTGGGAGCAGGCAGCCATCCTGGTCCTCTGTTTTCCGAATGCTGACCGGAGTCTTAAGACAGGTAGAGAGAGGCAGCGTATCAATCAGTCACTTGTTTTCAGGAAAGTTCTTGCCTCCCACTTAGCCTCCTCTGGGTCCCTCACAGAACCCTGGGTGTCCCCAGAGCTCCACAAAACATAACTTAAAACTCTACTGGATGGTCCCCTCCAGGTTTAGGGACCCATATGATCAAGAATTCTCCCATAAAATGGTTTAGTCTAAACTGTCCGCTTTAAAGGGAAAGGGTACCCTCTGGGTCCTGATTTTTTAAAAAGTTACATCCAGCAACCAGACCTACTTTTCAAACCCTCACCAAGTACCAAGTCCCTTCCTGTAGCCTACAGCACAGCTCCTGGTGTCCTGAGCACCCAGGCAGATTCCCAAGCCTTCTTCCTAGTCCCATGTCCTAGGGCCTGCTTCTGCTTTCCAGGCCCTAGCCACACCAGGAAGGATCATATTGATCATGTATTATAACCAACAGGCTCCCTCATATCTTGCTCAGTGCCCCTCAGATGTCACCTTCCCAATGCAGTTGGAAACGCTATCACATTCAAAATTGCAACCTCTGCTCCCACAGTCTTCACAGTAGTTACCTTTGAAGACATTCTTGATGATCTCTGTTTCCATGAGTAAGAAAATGCCACCCACACTTTCCAGTATTGACATAAGCACATTTAGAGACTCCCATTGAAAACCTATGTAACGAGAGAAAAACAATGAGTTCTTATGATGCTGGGGCTGAGTCTGAAGTACACCTTTTCAAAGTGGTGTGCTTAGTGCTAAAAGCTCTGAGTCCAATATACCTGCATGTTCATTAGTATCTTCATGAGATTTGTTTATTTATTCTGAGGCTCCCCATAGATACTCAAATCCATAGAACTTCTAGTCCCTGTGGTAACATAATATTTTCCTAGAGCCTACCTACATCTCTCTAGTCCTACATACCTTAAATCATCCCTAAACCATTTATAATGTTTGTGTAATGTCCTTTCTACATAAATAGCCATCATGCTACATTGTTTAGGGGACACTGACAGGAAGAAAGTCTGTATATGCCCAGTGAAGGCATACTTTTGCTTTAGAATGTCTTCAATCCACAGCTATCTAGCTGTTTTTATATACATGAAAGTTGTGAGTACAAGGACTGACTATATCTTAATAACCCGGAAGTTTTGAAACCTTTGGCTTAGGTGAAGAGGAACCTGGGCGCCCAGCTTTTGCCCACTGCCTTCCCTAAATGACCCTATGTCCTTGAAGACTGGGAACCACAGGCTTAGACTGACTCAACACACTGGGACCTGCAGTGACTATTTGTTCTTGTGAAGTGGCCTTAGCATCACAGCTTTAACACGACCATACCTGCTTCTCACATAGCAGGGCTCAAAGAGCCATCCTTTTCTAAGTGGTTCTTCCAGAGGCATCTGAGCCTGGGGACTTGAGTCACATTCTTGGACCCTACTCCAGCCTCACTAACTCCAACTTCCAAATATGAATCAATGAGTTTTTACAGGCTTCAGTGAACTAGAATTTTCTATAATAGAAAAAGAAGGAGAATTAGATCTCTCCTTGCCTCCTTCTTCCTTTCCTAGAGTAAGACAACTTGCTTATTTCTTGGTTTTATAAGATGTAGAGAGATCACTCGGAAAGGCAGAGTTGCTTGACACATAATCAGAGGAGAGCAGGGGAGAGCTTGGCAGAGCACAAGCTTGTCTCCCATCTGTAAACAATGAAATGACTTTGGGAAGAAAACAAGGGGAAGTGTGGCCCGAGCTGTGAGGGTTTGGAGTGGGTTCTTGCTAGGACTGATTTCCAACACTGGGATGCTTCTTCTGCCAGGCTTGTCTAAACATTGGAGTGCATCTGGTGTTTTTAAGTGTTTGCTGTCAAATTTTCTCAGAGCCTGGGCCAGACTCCTCTGGTTACCAGGGAACAACCCCAAACTGTGGGGAGCAAGAGATCTGGGCCAATGTGTAAAATCCCACTGGGGCCTCCTCCTCTACACCATTACCTTTAGAGACAATAGTGGAGAGCTGGGGTAGGGACTTGGGGGAAGAAGACACAAAATGACCATGGAAGGGGCTCAGGTAAGAGTAGAAACTCTCAAGGCCCATGTGACCTGGGAGCAGGGTCCAGGAGAGTGGCAAGTATGGGGCAGAGCAATAGTGTGGAATCTGCAGTTCCCCACACCTGCTCCTCTGCCTCCTCTTTCCAACTATAATACATATTTTAGGAGAACATGTCACCAGAGTGGCTCCTGGTATGAAACAGACTAAATTATGTTCAGATGTCTTCAAAGTAATATGTTCCACAAAGTCATAATCAATGCAAACAGTAATGACAGCCCTTTCAGGATATGTATGTTCCTTGAAGGAGTTCTTGATGATATTCTCCAAAGCGAAGATTTTTTTAAAGGGATTTTTGACACAAGGAACTTGTGTTGTGACGGAAACAACTGTGGGTCCCTTTGGTGCTGGGGCTAACTGTTGAGCAGTAAAGAGACCCTAAAAAGAAGACACAGTATAACTGATATGTATCCACTGGCTACCTGGTTATCACAAGTGGTCTTCACAGTGATTTCCCTGACTCGCCTTATGGTAGAAGACATATGACTCCTGAGAGCTTCATTAAAGGCCAGTTCAAGTCTGCCCACCTAAAATATTCTGATTCAGTAGCCTTAGAGCTATGCATTTATTCATAGAAATTTCCAACTAGAGCTACAATCAATTTGAAGACTCTCTGAGCTTTATTGTGTATGAATCCTCCATAACTGGGCTCAAACACAGAAAAACCTGATCTCTTGGCATTCTGTGAATAATGCCCCAGGTCATATCACCTGGGGCATCAGCATATGCCAGCATCATCCTTTTATCATCAGTATCTCTTCTTCTGTATTTATTTTCCCTCTGTAGTAAGCAGGGCTTCTCTAGTCTTTCTAGGGCTTAGGGGACAATGGCTTTCTCAGCCTTGGGTACACACATCAGAAACCCATCAGAAGTGTAGTATAAGAGTGTGAGTTTCTGTCTGTCCCTCACACTAGTGATCCTTTTCTGAAGGAACATCACTGAATGTTCTAGTTCCTGGCACTGGCCCTGCTGTGCCTCACAGATATCAGATGCTTGTAAAGCCTAATGTTAGCAGAGTGCCTGAAGGCAGCTCTGCCTGAGGGTTGACAAGTCTCTCAACTCTCTTGGTTACTGGAACAGAGAAGGAGCACCAGGAGCCACCAGGGAGAAAAAGGCTCCTTAGGCCCAGGGTCTGCAAGGACTGGACAGATCCATTCCTTCCAAAAGAGCCATGGCTTTGGCAAAGAGGTTACACGAATGTTGCTGTCAATGTGACAATGCTTTAAACCACTCTTTCATTGATGAAGAAAATGCGGTAGAAGATGCTGAGCCTAGAAGAAAGACTGTCTGTTCTAGGCTGGGCACATCACATATTATTTCATTTAATTCTGAAATGTCCACTATAGAACATCAATTGTTCCACATCCTGCTAAAAGCGTTAGTAAGCCTTTGTTGGTTTGGCTTTTCTTAATGGGCACACAATGGAAGAGTGGAATTTCTGCCAGCTAGAGAGGTTGAACTCTTTTTGGAGGTTTGGTTTGTTTCAATGTGTTTTCCTCTTTCTGTAAAGTGATGTATTTGTACAATCAGCTCTCCTGGCTTTGCTCACCTCTGACTTTTGGGTCTCTTTGTGACAGTGGAAGAGACAAGGAAAGAGTTACAAGGTGTGGGAACATGGGATGCTTCCCAACTTCTGAAATAGAGAAACTTGAAACAGTTCTCTCTTCTGAGGCTTAGGCCAGCAGCAGGGTACTGGGTTGAGTTCAGGGGACTTATCTGCCTGAAAACTGACTAGGGTGGACAGAGTCAGGTGAGGCCTAAAGCCCAAGTGGGGATCCTGGTCCTGTGTATTCCATTTCCCCTGAGCCTCCACTGAAACTGTGTGCACATGTGTCACAAGCCTATGTGACACAGAGAAAGTCTGAGGAACAGCAAGATTCTGGTGTAAGTGGTAAGCTGTCCTCACCCCCTCCCCCACCTCTGCCACAAACTGGTAGAACTGGTAGAGCCTACAGTGTCCTGTGTCCTGCTCTTGAGGCACATTGACCCAGAGGACTGGAGGACAGAGACAAACAGTTATGCCAAGGAAATGTCAGCTTGGAAATTCCATCACCATCCAAGGCAGGGCTTCAGAACCACAAGGCCTGGATACGTCTGGATCTCAGCCATGACCAGCTAGGGCCTAAGTAAGACTGCACAGTATTAGTGTTCAATGCATGCCCAGTTTTTTAAGCTGAGGCAGAATTCACATAACATGAAAATCTAGCTACTTTAGGGTCTATAATTCCATGATACTTGGTGCATTCACAACTCTGTGCCGCCTTCATCACCGTCTAGCTCTGAAATATTTTCCTCTTTAAATGGACTGTTTTGACAGCAGCTCTAGGGTCACTGCAAACATGAACAGAAAGTAAGAGATTTCCCACATAATCCCTGCAATCAGCCCCAGTAGTCCCATCCTCCCACGGAACAATGAGCAGAGTTAACCACATCACTATGATACCACGTCCATAGCATACAACAGTGGATTAGTCAGGGTTCTCTAGAGAAACAGAACCAGAGTGCATGGGATTTATTAAAGTGACTTATAGCTTATGGCCCAACTATTGCAACAATGGCTGTCTCCTGATGGAAAGTTCAAGAATCCTTCAGAGATGAACCTATCAGCTTGAGTTTTATTTCATTCCAGATGTGGTCACGTCAACAACCAAGAATAGCCATCATAGTTCCCTTGTGGTTGTCTACTTCCTGTACAGATATTCAGTAACATGTACTCACCATTACAACAGTGTAGAGTTTTTCTGTCCTGAAAACCCTCTATCCCCTGCTTACCCACCTCCTCCTCCCACCCCTGGAAATAGGTGATCTTTCTGCTACCTCCCTAGTTTTGCCTTTTGAAGAATATTATATAGCTTAAACGATAGAGTGTGTGCCTTTGCAGACCCATTTCCTTCACTCAGCAACGCATATTTCACTTTCCTCTAAGTCTCCTTGATAGATCATTTCTTTTTAGCACCAAGCTGTATTCCATTGTCTGAATTTATCATACTTTGTCCTCTAAGAAACTGAATATTTAAACAATGGCTGTATAGTTTATAAAAATAGAGCTTTGACCCTTGACCTAAAGCAACCTGTCCTGGAAACCAGCTCCTTCCTTTATTATAAGAATAAATAGCCATGAAGGCCAGCCTGACATAGGTCAGAATCTGGATTGCTTTCTTATGGCAATCCAGGAAGACAATCACTTTTGCAACTGGCCTCCGATGGCCCAGATGTGATCAATAATTATAGTTTTTCTATTTGTGCCAATTTGGGATCAACCAGAAGAAGAATAAATATGCATCCCTAACCTGTCACAGGGATAGCCCACTTCTAGTTTTTCTAGCTGCTGCATCTCCACATCAGCAGCTTCCCATTGGACCTGCCCTCTAGAGGATATCCCAGCCTTTCCCACCTTTGAATATCTACTACCAAACTGCTCATGATGATGGTGACTCTTCTGCTGTGCCAAGTCCAGGATAAATTGTTTGCATTTCCATTTCTACACCGTTCACCCCTGGAAGCACGTCTTGATTGCTTCTATGTCTGAGCAGTTAGGAATAAAGCTAATTCTATAAATACCTGTGTGTGAGTTTTCAACGGGACTCTGAGTTTCCATTTGATGGGATACCAAGAACTGTGGTTGCATATATTATGCATAATAGTATGTTTGGTTTGGGAAGAAATTCTCTGACCATTTTCTAAAGTAGACATACTGTTTTTGCAGTCCCACCAATGGTGAAGGAGAGCTCCTGAAACTCCAAACCAGCACCATTTGGCCTTTGAGCCTTTCTAACAGGGATGCAGTGGCAACTCTTGCTTGGTTTGTGTTTCCCTATGGCACAATGTTGGGCACCTTTCCTGGGTTTGTTTGTCATCTGTGTCTCCTATGATGAAGTACTTGTCTGCTGTTTTAACTGAGTTGTTTATTTACTTATTGTTTACTTTGAGAGTTCTTTGCATATTTTGGATCACAATCATTTTTTTAAAATTAGATATGACTTCCAGTTAGATAATTTTTCTCACAGTTATTTGAATTTTCAGTCCCTTGATGGGATCATTTGCATAAGTTTTATAAGATGTAGCTTACTGAAAATTTCTTTCATGTGTATTTCAACAAAAGACTTTACTACTACTACTACTAGAGAGATTGGAAAGGTTTGGAGACTCCTGTGACAAGAACTAGGGAAAAGACAAATATACGTTTTATTAAACCATAGTTTAACCATGCACTGCTTCAAGATAGGGATGAAGCTGAGGATGTGGTGGTAAAGCACGTGCCTGGTTGTTCAAGGCCCCGGGTTGAATCCTCAGTACCTCAAAATGGGAAGGGGGAATTCAACTTTGAAAACCAAGGTACATACATTGGTGGATCCCATCAAAATCTGTACCCAAGAATTCTATGAACATCTAAGGTGTTGGGTACCATTTTCCCCTAGCCTAGAAAATAGTACATTTATTCTCTAAAGGAGAGCAGGAGAGTGTAGTAAACTGGGATTCCTCCCCATTCCCACCGTCGTCCCGGAGCTAAGAAACATTTGCCCTGTGCCACTGCATTTGAGACCGAGGAGTATTTTGGTGTAAAATTTTCCAGATTTTACCCACAGATTAAGAAGAGTCTAAGTATTGATTAAGTACCAGAGGCCCTACAGGACATTAATCAGATTGACATCGACTGTGACAAAAACAGAGCAGCTGAAGTTGAGAGGAAATGGTTGAATGTAACTCCCTATGTGAAATGGCATCTCTTTGCAAAGACTGGGCAGTGCGGCTGTGTGCTACACATAAAGCTTTGCTGTATGGAACTCAGAAGGTCCTTGAGTTTTAGGAATATCTCTGTGAAGTTATGCTGTGTATGCATTTTTTTTCCCTTTTGAGGTAGGAAAGCTGCCTTACATCTGGTCCTCCAAGCAGAGGCTAGAACAGAGACTGAGGAGATGAAGGTGTTGTCCCAGGAAAATGAGGGGAACACACCCACAGAGCATGTGGTGGAAGCTGTCCCTGGTGGGTATCAGCTCCCAAAGAAATTCTGGACAAACAGAGGGCTAACTGTGGTATCCACCAGCATACTGAAGAGCATGCTGGCCTCCAAGCTTCCTCTGCGTAAGGAGGACCAGTTACAGTGTCCTTGCTGCCATCCTGGCCACTCTCAACTCTTCTCACCCCACCCCTACCCTAAACTTCTCCAGTTCATGGCTTCCCCTCCCCCAGCTTCTCACTTCTATATAACCTGCATTTCAACCATGTGCTATCTTGGCTCCCTCTCTCTTTACTCCCTCTCACCCTCCTCTTCCACACACACACACACACACACACACACACACACACACCTTCCTTTCTTGCCCCTTGCCCTCCTCTCATGGCCTGGTTCCCGTCTACTGTCCACATAGCAGTCCACTGCTTTTCCTCCCTGTTCTGAACTCTCCATAAAGCCTCTGGCTGTACTCTCCCTCATAGCTACAATAACGACCATCCCCCACCCATACCTTGGAGTGGTCATATCCTCACTTTACACATCTGGTGCTGAAACACCCACTTTATACATCTGGTGCCCAAACTGAGTTGGTCTGAGTTTATACCCCTGTGCCAGTCAAGGTCTCTGGGTATTGTGGACTGACCTCCTAGCTAAGATGACACTCTGGAAGAGGGTACAACTGTGAGCTATAAGCAGCCCATCCCCACAGCACAGGGGTGGTGAGTAGAACTGTGGATTATTCACCCTCATTCTCAGAAGAAGGGGGATAGAGGATCATGGGACCTTTACCTGAGTACCTAGTTACCTGTCTCTACCAGTTATATACCATTCTGTCCTCACTGCATGTGGTGTTGGAGGAGAGGCTACAGCATATAAGTGGGGAAAATGAGGGGAAGAATATGTAGTGGGTTGGTCTGATGCTGTTTGTATTCAAATGCTAGATTCTGTACTCCAAGATCTGGTTGCTCCAAATGAGCAGATCCTCATGTAAAAAGGCCAGTGCCTTTTTAGTTATAAACCTTGCCCCCAAGTTATCTGTGATTAGTTAATAAAGATGCCTACAGTCTAGAGCTGGGCAGAAGAGAGGAAGGTTGGACTTCGGTTCCCAGGCTTGAGGTCTGAGGCAGGGACCACGAGGAGAGAGAAGAGAGAGGAGGAAGAAGGCTGAAAGGCTGAAGTCACCATGGAGTAGGTGGGTCGTGACTACATGGTCATGAGGGCCGACATGTTGAGTAGCAGCAGCCCAGGTAGAACATGACAAGTGATATCTTGGGATATTAACAGGGAAGTAGACAAAACAGCATGGAGTGTGGGTATCTGCCAAGCTCTAGTGCTTTTAAAGCTTATTATAAATATAAAGGTTTTGTGTCTTTTATTTGGGAATTAAGTGACCTAAGGTCGGGTAGAAACCCCCAAACAATATTTACTGCAACAAAGGTGCTCCATCTGTGCAGCCATCCATGTGGAAGGCACCATCCTGCTGGGTGTAGACCTGTCACTGTGGCAACTTTGAGGTCATCTATGTTCCTGCCTGTAACCC
This sequence comes from Mastomys natalensis, assembly GCA_021653895.1. Lineage (NCBI taxonomy): Eukaryota > Metazoa > Chordata > Mammalia > Rodentia > Muridae > Mastomys > Mastomys natalensis. Next base: position 104,367 of record JAJTUV010001904.1, on the reverse strand, counting down.
TCCATAGCTCTGTAAAGAAACCTAGGAAACTCACCGATCCCCCAGTGAACTTTGGCAGAATGGTGACCCTCGGTTTGCCCTTGGGACCTTAGAAGAAAGTGTAGACATTGTTTACATCTCTCCCAGAGAAGGAATTTTAGCAACAGTGCCGTGTCCCTGCCTGCCACACAGACTCACTTCTGCATGAGATTCTCATTCTCATATGATTAAAAGACACTGATATACATTTTAAATCCTATCACTACAGATAGGAAATATGACAGTAATAAAGGTTTATAGTTTTTTTCGTTCTCCCCATTACCAATCTTTCCCATACTCCTCTCCTCAAAGTCGTGGCTGCTTTTTGTTTAGGTGTTACACACACACACACACACACACACACACACACACACACACACACCCCTAAATTGGTAAACACAATCTGCTTAGTCCATCTAGTGTTATGCATATGTATATGATTTCGGGGCTGACCACCAGTTAGGAGACTCATCCCGGGAGGATTATTTCCCTTGCTCTCAGCACTCTTTAGATGCCTGGAGCTCTTTGCCTAAGGGCGTTGCCCATACAGTGTCCTCTTTCCGTGGTAACATGTCTACTCATGTTGTACCTCTTCAGGTCTTGTTTAGTCACACAGGTATTGTGGGTGAAACTTCCCTTTCATTTCTAGGTGATACGATCTCACAACATGTTTCCTGGTCCTCTGGCTCTTAAAATTCTCCCACTGCCTCTTCTAAGATGTTCCCCCGAGCAACCTTAATAAATAAATAAATAAATAAATAAATAAATAAATAAATAAATAAGGCATACCAGTGCACTACTAAAATGATTACCAGGATACATTGTTGGGTGAAATAATTGTACAGACCAATATGCTTCATAGTCTACCAATTTTTTTTATTCACATTTTTACATTTTTCATTTTAAAATTTACTTTGTTTTTGAGATTATAATATAATTGCATCCTTTTCCCCTTTGCTGTCCTCCCACACACTCCTCCTTGCTCTGTGGTTTTGTTTGCATGTAACAGGCAGAATGTGTTTGTGAAGAGTCACAAGACACGCATAACGCTGCCTCTATTGAAAGGAACTGTCTGTTTCTGGGTGGGGGTGTAAGGGAAGATGACAGCGCTGTCTCCTGCAATATTTAGGGCATCAATTTGTTTGAATGTTTCACTCAGGATCCAGAAGAATACTTGATAGCTTTGGTCTTTGCCATGACACATGCTTTTCTGAGGAACGTGCACATAAGAGTTCTGCGTATCCACTCAAGGCTGTGGACTGTGGTTGTACTGGCCCTTCAGAGTCGTTCCTTGGTGCTAAGATCACAAGAAATAACCCCATGGTGGTCAACAGCTCTACCTGTCTTTGCAGCATCATTTGATTTTCTCTCAAGAGCTCCTTATTGAATCTCTTCTCAGTCTGTTTCAGTTGATTCACTCCTTCCCCGAGCCCATTCTGACTTAACATTTATTTCTTTTGTTTACAGGTAGTGGAGAGGGAAGAACATTCTAGGAACCTGTCAGAGGTACAGTATGATGTGCTCGGTGTACTACGTACAAGGATGTACTATTCTACAGGACAAGACTTGCTTGATAGATGTATTAGTTGTACACGGTCAAATGCTTTTCAAAGAAATGCTATAATATACACAGTAATAATTGACACCCCTAGAGAACTAGTCACATGCCAGCTCATGTTCTCCAGACATTTTACCTATTTATCTTAAAGTTATTTTGAATCTGTACAATTTTCCTTTGACCCAAAGAAATAAGAAGCAAAAGAGTTCATGAATACACCCAGAAGTGCTCAGTTACTAGATGTGATTGGCATGAAGTTGTTCATCATATTATTGCTCATAATGGCAAACTGAGATGTAAACCTGGTTGGCCTGATGAAGCCCAAACCTTTTACCATTCTATTTACAGATACTTGGTAGCTATAAAAAGAAGCTACATCTTTTTTCCTGATCCCTTCTGGTCTAACATCAACTCTAGGCTCATCTGATGAGTAATCTGAGAACCAGCTGTGACTCACAGACTGTCCAAGCACTTGCCTCTCTCAGTTCCTTTACTTCTCCAGACTGAAGGAGTAACCTGAATGGTAACCTCCCTGCCTCATGACTCCTACAACCACTGGCATCCATGTATGATCCTCGCTGGCCTAGACAGCTTGCTGAGGAGTGGGGCCTGAAAAGGCAGAAGTCCAAGTTAGAATTACAATAATAATGATAATAACAATAAAAGTAATAATAACAACAATAACAGTAGCCTCTATTGTCTGATTAAGATCTGAGAATGTGGTTTAGTGGCATAGCAGAAGGACCTGGGTTCTGTTTCCAAAACATCAATCAATCAATCAATACATAAACCATTCATTAGAGAGAGGAAAGTGTTTGCTTACCCAGAACAGCTTCGTGTACTGACCTTCTTTAGCAACTGAGTGTGCCGCTGTTTCTTCTAATACTGCAGCCTGTGCTCTTTCTCTGTGTAGCTCTGACCTCACCTGCAGGTGCTCTGCCACTTTGTGGAAGCTGAGCTTTGTTCTTGAAGAACACAGTCTCTTGGGCAAGGTCAGAAACATCAACTCTCACTACATAGTCAGGATCTAACTAGCACACACCACCATGTTACAGAGTCATGTGTTATGCATACCTTCTATACAATAAAGCCACCGGGGCATACAAAAAACTCAGAGAGCTTATGTGGGGTAGAAAAAGAATGGGGTGTTGTACCTACTTGACACATGGAGGCTCCCCTATAGAATTACAAGGTGAAACAAAACAGACAACTCTTGTGGAACTGGAGGAAAGAGGCAAGCCACCAACGCACATGGGATAAGATGAAAGAGCTGGCAGGTGCTAAGTCCTCTTGTATCCAAAACCCTTCAAGTACCACTAGCAACTGAATATGCCCCACTCTGAAACTCGAAGGAGGTTCTGAGCAATGCAAGACTATTTCAGAAATGTAGTCTGAACAGATAAATGTCTTCTCTTTATATATTTTTGGATACTTTATATGGTACTCAGTAATTTAGTACCCATGTCTAATAGTGTCAAAATGTTTCTTCTTCTCCCCTTAACCTCACAAAACTCTGTTTCTCTTTGGGTCACAGTCTTTGGCAAGATAAATGTCACTTTTCAGCCAGGCAGAGCCCTTATTAAAAACACACAGACATTATTTTCAGCTAAGTAACTTTAAGATATGTGAATACAATATTTTGGCAATAAAAATTTATCTTAAGTCCCAGATATTGATCTACTTAAGACTTAGTAGAGTTTTAAGAGTTATTTTCTAAATATTCTTCTGGTACCTACAAAACAGGCCCATTGTGATGCCTTTAAAATATAAACCCTAAAACCCTGTATTAGTACTTTCTTATTATGAAGAAATATCCCTAGAAATTGTGACTAAACTAAATTTGCTGCCTTGAAAACTCTTGCTCTAGTCTGACCCTCTAACAGCCCAAACTACACCAACTTTAGTTTGATGTAACTTTTAGTTACATCAATTCAGTGTCTCAGATTTGGCTGACTCACACCCTGCAGGCCTCACAGAGACTTTGGGGATAAATGTAGCCCCCACACAGCCTTGTCATCACTAAAATTCTTTGTGACCCCATTCTCTGAACTTTGCGATGGATGTCTACTATGCTGGTCTCCTTCCTTCCCAGTAGCCCCCTATTCCAACCCCACCCCAGACTTTTTGCCTTCTCAGCTCCAGCCACATCCCTTCCCCAGTGGCCATACATTTGCAAAATAGCAACAGAGTCGAAATTCTGTAGCCTACCTTGACCTCTCTTCTGTGGCTTGCTCACAAGCCACTTGCATATTCTGCACAAAAACCCTGCTATGGCCCACAATGCCTCTGTTTCAGTCACTTTCTCTCTGGGACATTTGCCTCCCAGTTCCTTTCTTTCTCCATGCCCAGTGTAGTGAATGCACAGGTACCCAGATCTGTTCCCCACTGGGGGTACTCTCTCTCCAGAGGCCAGTCAACACAGCACCAGGTACCACATTGCCTTTGAATTTAGAGTTATTCACTGTGGCTTCATCGTTTCCTTATTGCTAATTCACAAGACAAGCCATGTATTTCTGGGATGGTGTCTTAGTTAGGATTTTACTGCTGTGAACAGACGCCATGACCAAAGCAAGTCTTATAAAGGACAACATTTAGTTGGGGTTGGCTTACAGGTTCAGAGGTTCAGTCCATTATCATCAAGCACAACCTCCAGGCAGGCATGGTTCAGGAGGAGCTGAGAGGTCTATATCTTCATCTGAAGGCTACTGGCAGAATACTGCATCCAGGCAGCTAGGACATGGGTCTTAAAGCCCACGCCCACAGTGACACACCTACTCCAGCAAGGCCACACCTACAAATAGTGCAACTCCCTGAGCCAAGCATATACAAACCATCACAGATGATTTAATATTTTTATCACTTCTTTAGGATTCAAAGTAATGTATTAAAGTTATATAGCCAGCTGCCCAGAAATATTCTATCTGTAAGAGAAACCCAAGTATTGCACTATCATATTCCAGGACAGGTCTTAACTCTAGGCCACTGTGGCTCCAGGCACTTGTGTAGCCTGGGAACTGGTTAGCAAATTCTTAGGTCTCATCCTGCTGGTCTAGTTAGTTAGTCAGCCACTCTGGGTGGGCCCTTCCATGAGTCTAATGCTAATTAAACCTAAAAAAATATTGTTTTGAGAAAATGACAGTAAATCAGACTGGAGCAAGAAAGCTGGGGTCTGAGGAACTCCTTAGCATCCAGCTACCTCTAAGTTCTCCCTCACGTTTCAGGCCTTACTACCCGCTAGTTGAAAGCAAAAGGCAGAAATGCACCCTCTGTGTGTTGGGCCTGTCACATGTCTGTCATCCAAACTGCTGGAAGGGTAGGATGGAAGTTCAAGGCTAGCCCAAGTAACTTAGCAGGACTCAGTCTAAAACAAAATCATATAAGAAGGCTGGAATATGCATAGCTCAGTGACAGAGTGCTTGCCTCCCATGTGTGAAGCCCTGGGTTCAATCCATAGTATTGAAAAAAGTGAAAGAAGAAACAAAAGAAAAGGAATAGAAAGGGGAAAATGGTTCTTCTTGGCGCCTAAGAAGAAAGGGATCACAGCTTTTCTCCTAACCTTTCAACTTCAGTCCCTCTTCCCCTGAAAAAGTCAGCTAAGCGTGAGTCATAGCTAAGCCTATTTTCTGTTGCTATAGCTTGATATCACAGAGTCTCCTGAAAAACAGAGATTTGTTAGCTTATGGCTGTGGAAGGTAGGAGGGCCAAGATTAAAGAGCTCCATCCTGTGAGAGCCTTCCTGCAGGTGAGGATTCTCTGTAGAGTCACAAGCTGACAGAGGTCATCACAGACACAGAGCCAAACTGAATTTTAAGACAGACCCACTTGTAAGTAACCTATGAGCCCATCAATCTCTCTGTGTATGAATAGCTTACTCATTCATGAGAGAAGAGCCATCAAGATCAGTTACCTCCTAAATATCTCACTGTGGGACTATCTCTAAGTACCACACAATGGAGCTTAAATTTCAGTATGGGTTTTGTTGGGAACATTCAAACCAGAGCAGAGAGTCTTCCATGTGTCAGTTTATTGCTTCAGTAACATGCAGGAGAGAGAACCTCTAAGTCTTGGTACCACTGTCTCCCATGAGCATGGCCCAAGCAAGCATCCTAGTATCTGAGTATCCAAAGAAGGCAGTGAGAAGCAAGCTTCCCTCGGAGTGCAGAGAAGAAGTCCTCCTTCCGCTCTGCCCCAGGTCATCAGCTTTTCTGGCTTCTCTCCATCCCACATTACTGTGGGAAATCAACTTCCTTTGTTGGTTTTAATTAATTGGTTTACTTTTGGTGGGATGAGCTAAAGTACCCAGACCATGGAGGTTTTACAGTGCATGATGAGAGTCAGTTATAAGCAATAGCTGTAAACAGTTCTCCCATATCAAAAGCCTGGGCATGTTCCCAAGAACAGAACTTTCCACAGCAAAACATCATCTGATTTCAAATTACTCTAGAGGTCAAAGGCAATCAGAGTATGGAAACAGTTAGAAGGTGCCAATTAGGAGTATAGCCTTGTCCGACTGGGCTGGCCACTTCCGGAGCCCACAAACTTTCACCAGACAATGAAGGACAGTCTGGCACTATTGATTTTTTTATTTTTCTGCTTTTCATTAGAGTCTAAAGCTAGTTTACCTTGCTTAGCTCTCTAGTCAAACATCAATAATACTAAAAGTTTAAAGGCAAGCATGGTGGTTCACACTTGGCTCACACCTGACTCACACTTGGTTCACACTTGGTACACATCTGTCATCCTAAAACCCAGAGCAACAAGACAAGGAGAATTACCAGAAGTTCCAGGCAGTCTGAACTACACCATGAGTTCCAGGCCAGCCTGGGCTACACAGTGAGTTGCAGCACAGCCTAGGCTGCACAGTGAGTTCCAGCAAAGCCTGGGCTACACCATAGGACAGCCAGACTATAGAGCAAGACCTTGTCTCAAAGCAAAACAAAACAAACTAAGTAACTAACAAAAAATTTGAGATATTTAATTCTGAACAGTTGGGAGCCTAAGTCTCTATGGTGTGGCTTTCAGCAAAGGAAAAATGCATAAGTCCTTGGAGATAAAAGTCTTATGCAAATGTTCATAACTTTTACTTTATTATTGTCCTATCTTTTATTTTTTGTTTGCAAAGCCAAGCCTCTCTGATTCAGTTCCCGTTAGTCACAGGCTAGCTGAGGTAGGCCACTCAGTTTCCATAGTACCGTCACCTGGGAAGCTGCAGGGTAATTATTTCTTCCATTTTGTCACAGGAAGCACTCACTCCACCCTGATGTGCTCTCAGACTCCACAGCAGCCCTGGTGTTCCAAAATAGACTAATTATGACTGATCTTCACGTAAGTCTGCTGCCTTCCAAATCATGGCCTATCTTCCTGCCCCACTTAAATCTCTTCATCTGTGGAGACGTCCTGAAGGTGGCTGACACACACGATGAGTCTGATGTCTGTTTTCTATTTTTAAAAAAGACCCAAAACCACTGGACCCTAGACCAGTTTGCCACTCAAGTGAAGCAATCCTGTCATTAGTGACTGAGTGGCTTTTTGAGCTGGCAGGCCTCAGAGGAGAACCAGAGAGTAAGGCCTGGCAGCTGAGAGGAGATCGGGTGCATGAGCCTCATCCATTAAGCAGTTTCTGTGCAGAATGTTGTGTGTGGGATGCAGAAAACTCTGTGTTATCCCTGCCATGGGGAGTTTGCACTAGGCCTACAAAATGAGATAAGCTCACGGTCACAAACTCCCAGTGTTTCATGAGTTTATTTGGGAGCTGTGAGCAAGTCTCTATTGACCTCAGATGAGTACCAATAACAAAGCAAAGAAACTACTCCACCCAAGTCTAGACTGGTGAACCACGGTGTTTTAGGGGTGTTATTCACAGAAGCATGGGTGAGGGTTACCTACAGGAAGGGAGGAGTCAAAGGTAGCTGCTTCACTGAAAGCCTACCCAATATGGGTGAGGATTCAAAAGCCACACCCTGGTGCTCCCTGCACAACACTCAGGCAGCCAGTGCTTCTTACCAGTTAAGATCACCACGAGTCAGAATTGGGGACAATTTCTGAAGCTATTAGAAGTTAGGAAAACAGTCAGGAATGCAGTCTTGGATTGACCCAGATAGAAGCTTTCTCTTATTTTGTGGTTAATGGTCCACAATCTTTACTTTTCTCTATGGCACACAGTCGACGAGAGCTAGAGGAGATGTGCTGTTTGATCTCAGACAGCACATTAGCTGTGGGGATACAGGGCTCACCATACTCTAGGGAAGAGAGTGTCTGGAAATATGTGTTGACAAGTTACTGCTCTGAATAAAAATAAAACTACAATTTTCATTGAGAAATTTTGTTGAAAATTAAGTATATATAGCATATATGTGTAAGATCCAATAAATGCAGGCATCACACACATATGCATTGAGAATGAGAATTGTCTATAATTCTAATGCCCAGGCAGAATCCCGTTAATTTGGTGTTTTAAACTGAAGTAATTTGAGTTTTGCCTTATTTATTTAACAAGGTCTATAAGCTGCGTCAAGGTAACTAAAACTTACAACAGACAGCATTTTAATATATGCATAATTATTCTTCGACCTCTATCAACCCCTTCACTCGCATATATGACTTTCGCTTGTGTGAGCAGCACTGCCATGAAAAGTGTTCAGCGGAGGAAGTATCATGATAACTTACCGCCCTTTAAAAATTAGCATTTATCAATTGTATAAAATAGTGGGTTTTATTATGCCATGTCCACAGCTGTATGAAATATACTTTGATTCTATCTTCTCCCCTCTCTTGTCCCTAGTCCCCTCCTGATTATCCCCTTGCTATTTTCATGTCTTTAAAAAATCAAATCTATATTCAACGTAGCAGATAAAAAGTACGTCTGTTTTCTGGTAGCTTACTTTCAAACAGGGCTAACTCATCTGGCGTTGAATGTTTGATTGTTGGATGGGAATTCATCATATTTTCTCTCAACATGTAATTTTTTTCCATGACTAATAACAAGACATTGGGGATAGCAATGTACTGATTTACCATTTGCACATCATTTTAAAGACCTACCATTTTAATACCTGAAATGGAGCCATTAGTAAAAAGACAGGAGTAACTCTGAGAATGCTAACACGAGTTCCCAAGCTATCCTCGAGAGATTTTCACCAGTACTGACCAGGGCAGAGCCTCAGCCGACCACACCATCACAGATGATGATGGTTTGGGAAGCAGCTTTCTACTTTTATTAAGAAAAATAGTATCATGCAATTTCTTTGGTGAGGAGTAAGTTTGAACACATCAAAGTTTTCCATTAGCTCCTTGTACTTCCTTCTTGAACTGTAACTTTGATCCATTTTCCACTGAAACTTTAGTGTTTTCTCATGCCCCTGAGTAAATTTTAATTTAATAATTTTTATGGGCAACACATTCTACATTTAGGTTTGTGTATGAAGCAGTCACCCTGGCCTCACATGGACCTTTCTCCAGAGGCGACCTGGGCACGGCTTTCTTCTGGCATTTTCTCTAAATGACATGACATGTCTTCCTTTTTGTCTTTTGTTTCTGTTGTCAAACTTACTAACACTGTGCAGTCTGATTGCTTTCTAACTGGTTAAAAACCAGTGAAATGTATCCCCTTAACTGTCATCCACAACTTAGAACACTGACTAGATTCATATTGTTGGATAAAAGATCTTTAAAACTTTTCAGCACACAATTAAAACTATATCTATTGAACAATTTCCTGTTTCTTTGCCTGTCCTGCTTTTAGTAATGACAACTCTACATTGTGCTCCCATTAGTTTAGCTATTTTACAACTCTCAGGAAAGTGGAATTTTACAGCATTTGTCTTTTTCTGACCAGCTTATTTCTCTTCCATGGTGTCTTAGGTTTCATCTATATTATAATACATGATGGGAAATTTTCATTTTCAAGGCTGTATAATATTTCAGTGGGTGTTTAGACACTTGAGGTTGCATTCACATAAGATCTTGTGGATAACACTGCAATGACCATGAAGTTTTAGATCATTAAGCTTTTGCATTCAGTTCTTTTGTATAAACACCCAGGAATATGATTACTGGAATATGTGGTAATCCTGTTTTGAACCCAGGGCCTGGTGAATGCCCGGCCAGGGCTCCATCACAGACCTCCGTCTCTAGTTCCTGTTGTCAGTGTATTGGGGAACTTCCACTAAGTAATATGACTTCACAGATACTTCCTGCAGTTTTGAGTTTTATACTTTGAGAAACAGATTTTTCATGCTCTGAAAAACAAGCTTCAGTATAACCCTCTGGCATCTCCATTTCTAACTCTTCTGTCTCCCATGAGTATGTCTCCTACAAATGGTGGTGAACTTACCACTTTTGTGTTTACATTTTTATGGTTACAAGAGCATTGTTTATTCAGTTTCTTTTCCTGCCGAACTTTTGTTTTTCCAGGAGTTAAGGGTTGCTTTATTTTCGGTGCCTAGTCATTTTTCGTGTATTTATCATCAATTTATAGCAGATTCACTTTGAGGGAAAGTTGTTCTCAGGTAGCTATGTACATCAGGTAACCTGCTCGTTACGCACGTCTTCCTGGAAGTCACAGGTCAGGCAGCCTGCTCCTCACACCTGTCTCCCCTCTTTGTCCGTTCTTGCTCCTCTGCTTCCTTGCACCTTCTGTGGAGATAGGATTTTAGAGATTGCTTCCCACAGTTGTTCTTCTCATTTCTTGCCTGTGTTGATCCCCTGTCTCCTGAACCCTGTACCAGAGCTTAAAGGCAATCATTAGCTGTCTATTTCATTTAAATTTACAAGCTTTATGCTTTTAGTAAAAAAATAATTGTTTTTTAACTAAAGAGTATAAATAAGTTGATAACTCAATGAGTGTAGAAGACTGCAGGATTTTAAAATATTTACATTTTTATATTCTTGGTAATATGAGTGCTTATTTTTTTTTAAAGAACTATTTTTTCATACAATATATTCTCATCACAGTTTCCCTCCTCCAACTTCTCCCAGATCCTTTCCTCCTTCCCACCTCCCTAACTCTATTCCCTTTCTCTCTCTCTCTCTTTCTCAAAAACAAATAAATAGGCAAATAAAAACAAACTAGAATTTTTTAAAAAGAGAAAACACAAGAAATGCACATACCCAAAACACTCACAAATGCAAAATCAGAAACCATAAAATTCAAGTAAAACAAAAATGCCCAAGCAGAGCGTTAGGAAAGAAGAGGGGTTGGGGAGGCTGGAGATGGCTCAGCTGTCGGAAGCATTTGTTGCTCTTCCAGAAGACCTGAGTTGGGTTCCCAGAACTCACATCAGGTGACTCACAAGCAACTTCCATCTTCAGGAGATCCAACACCGTCCTTCTCCGTTGTCACCTGCATACATATGACAAACACATACACACACACACACACACACAAGCACACATACCGTAGATAAACTAAACAGAGGAGGGAGAAGGGCAAGACCTCTTGTTGTATTCTAGGGACAAGAGGGTCAGGCTGATTACTGTGTGTGTCGGGGGAACAGTGGTGGCACAGACTTGAATCATCTGTTCCTTCTGAGAAGCCTTCCTTCCAGAACATGTTAATGATAATGCCAGTAAGAGGGCTAACATTTGAGAAGTGCCTACTGTGTGTATGCCTAATCGATTCCCTACTTAAGTCCACAGTTTTCATTTGACTTTAAAATAATGACCATCTCTGCAGTAGTAGAATCAAATTGTATTGGGAAGAAGGATTCATACGTCGGCACCATCAGAAGATCGCACAGTTTGACAAACAGTGTTTTACATGTGTTGTCTCTTCTTCAGTTCTAGTCATCTTTGAAAATGAAAGAAAGAATGCTTCATTACCCGTCATGTTATGCAATACTGTATTATAATAGATCATTTGTATGAAAAGGGATGGATAATGCATATATTTTGCTTGCATTTTTCTAGAAGAACACTCAATATAGTGTGGGCAACCCCCCCCAGAAGGAGTGGGATATGTGAATATGTAGGTTAGAAGGCAGCTTTTTAACATGCCCAAACCTTCTACTGAGGGCGAACCCTTTCAGCCATGTACATTATTATGTTTCTCTGGTTAAAACCTGCCCACAGCAAACACTGATCATGCAAAAATGCACAATGCACTAGTGACCTATTTTAGAAGAATGATTATAATAGAAAAATATCATACCATTATAATTCTCCTCAGTGCCCTTCTCAGGACATAGAGTCTCAAGGCCCGCATCTAGAGCAAGGTAAAGGCTTAAGAAATACCCACAGTAGGCATCAAGCCAGGGGCAGCTGAAGGACTCAGCTGTCCTCTCCATGGCCTGCTCACTCTAGCCTGTAGAAGGCAGTGTCCTAGGTCAGAGGTAGAGCTTCTGCTGATCCCAGGGCTTCCCCTGCATTCCTCTGCAGTGGTCACAGTTTGGACTAGAGTGAGGTTAGCTTTAGCTAAGCAGGACTCAAGAAATGCATCGTTCTGTCAGTAAAGCCAGCTGGCCGAGAACAGCAGTCCTAAGTGGTCAAAGTGGAGGTCTGTGGAGAAAAAGCAACATGCAAACATGAATACCCCAGAGGGTATTTATGGGCTGTCACCATAAGGAAGGTGGCTGGCTTTTCTAGCAGCTGGCTCAGATTTTGAAATGTGCTTACTCTCTTAGTCCTCCCAATTTCTCTACAAGGCAGACTCTAGTCTAATCCCCATTGTACAGATGCAAAGACTAAGGCTTAAAACAAGGTTTACCAGTCATATAGCTTGTCGGTGTTGGTGACAGAATTGACATAGTCACTTTCTCCAGAGGCAAGAACAGTGCCAAGATTAGGGGTAAGCCATTCGCGGCATTAACTACTGCTTTATCTCTAAAAAGCATGGAATCACAAGCTGAGGGATGGAAGCCAAGATTTGTTTAAATAGTTTATAGCTAACATACTTGACAGATACTTCAGGGTGAGGTAAGACTTTTCTGAAGGAGGAAAGCTTAACTGAGGTCCAGATACTGAGTTATCCCCTGAGAGGCCAGAGCAGGGGAGTCTGGGAAAGAAAAGTACTGCAAAGGAGAATAAACAGGGCAAATTTCTCCTGGGGCAGAAACTGCTTAGGTTTGAGGAGAGTCAACATAGCAAACATTAGCAGCTTTGGGGCTTGGCCTAAGCCAAGGACGGAGCTGTGGAGGTTGATTCGATCTTGGCCATTGTCAAGATATCTAGTATTTATGGGAAGGGCTCCAGAAGGAGGGTCTCGGCTTCTTACAGAGATGAGTGTGCTGTCAGCATTGGCACTACGCTTGTCTGTGGACAAGGACAGGTTCATTCTGTCCCTCTGGTACTCCTCCCTTCTGTTGTGTCTCCAATTCTGTGGCAATGTCCAGGTTGTACAAAGATCTAAGATGTTGGCCCTTGGGAAGGAGGCCTTGCGTCCTACTCTCTCGGCTTCTCCTCTGGAATGACCCACCACAGAAGCAGACAACTGAAGTAAATCTAGCTGAAGCCAAAAGCACATTTTGTTGCAGGGCTTGTCAGCTTTCCATACCCGAGGATTTCAAAAGCAATACAAATAAGAGATGGACCAGATGCCAGGGCCCATTGATCTGTGTCTGTCAGAACTGAGGTGGATGGCAGCTGTGTCCCCATTTGGCATTGCCCTTCTGTACCATGCCAGAAAGGCACCGGAGAATGCCTGCAGCACAGGGATGGAAAACGGCAATCTGACTCGCTCTCACTCTCTTTATCTGGGTCTATGCACTGTGGCAAGGCCTCAGTCTACCACAGAATTACCACGTTCTATTTGCTGAACATTGGAGTTTCAGCTAGCTTTTCATTCCTGTAAGATTGTCCACTAAATAATCAGAGGGCAATGCGTTATTCAAGAATGTACTGCAGCCTGAGCATGGTGGTGCATGCCTTTAGTTCCTGAACTCATTCCAATAGAAGCGGAGGCAGGCAGATCTCTGTGAGTTTGAGGCTAGCCCGGTCCACACAATGAGTTCTAGGCCAGCCAAGAAAATATGGTGAGCTATTGTCTCAGAGAGAGAGAGAGAGAGAGAGAGAGAGAGAGAGAGAGAGAGAGAGAGAGAGAGAGAGAACTGTAGATATTACAGGGATTCATCTTTGACCCTCAGAATGAAAGACAACAGACACTCAGAATGCTAAATGGAGCCAATGGAGCCAGTGTAGGAACTGTTACATAGGGAACTGTTAGCCTCATTTGAAGAAGATCCTCCCCAACCTCCTTCCAAACAGCACTGGACAGGTGAGCTTATGGCTCTCACACTAGAGTTGACTCTATTGACTGAGCCTTAAACTAAAATACAAGTCACCATCAATACTTATCTTCTGCATGGTTCAGCCATGCTGTATCTCTCAGGACCAGGAGAAAAGAATCCGTGAAGTGGAAGTGTCCTCCCATTTGTATCTTGAGGCTGCCTCCACAGTCACTGACTAGTGACACAAAGCATGATGGGAACAAAGTGAAAGCCAATCACATTTGGGAATGTTAGAGAAAATCTCAAAAAGCCATCTTGTTTTTACATACCTCTTCAGAAGAACCCTGTTCAGCGCTCCTTCTTGGAAGAGAGTTTGCAACGCATCATATAGTTTAAGGGCCCAGTCTCACCTTCTATGGCTGTCACCCTCCTGTGTGTCTTTGCTGGAATGTTTTGATTGAGTTCCTGGCTGAGCAGCGACAAGCAACATTTATTCAGTTCTTAATAAGAGTCAACTGCCATTCAAAGGAAGCTCCACCCCCTCCAATCTCAGAATCCCACAACACAATTACTTTCCTATCCTCACATTATAGATGAGCTGAGACTTGGAAGGATTCATGGATTGTTCCAAGTCTCACGGAGACAGAACCCAGAGCTAAATAAACAGCCTAAAAGTGGAAATGTTCTAATCCAAGAAATAGTAAACTGTAGCAAATGTGAAATTTGGGCCACTGTGGTTTTATATCGTTGTTGTTTGTTTTTTGTTTTGGTTTTGTCTTTGAGATCTGTGTAGCCCTGGCTGTCCTGGAACTTGCTCTGTACACCAGGCTGGCCTCAAACTCACAGAGATCCACCAGCCTCTGCCTCCCAAGAGCTGGGATTAAAGGAGTGAGCCACCACTGCCCACCACTGTTTGTTTTTATAAAATAATTTTACCATCTCTTTGCTATTTTCTGTGACTGCTTTCTTGCTGCAAAGACCATGTAATTGTGGCAAGGATTGGGTGCTCCTGTAAAGCCTAAAATATTTACTATCTGACTCTTTTCAGAGAAAGCTGGCCTGCCCTGTTCTTGACACAATATTTACTACACAACCTCCTTTCCAATTAAGTCTGTTTCTCAGAAAGTACAGTCTTCCTTCATCATTGCTGCCTTCCCTTTAACCTCAAACCTGGGAGATGCTATTATTTATAGTTATACTCCAATAAACCTTATAGTTACTCAATTGAATGAATTTAGTCTGTTTAAATAATCTTCAATCTCCTGAATATGCAAAGACCCAGGCAAATTTGACATTTGCTGCAACCTTCCTTGGACTAGACAAATCCCTGAGGTGAAGACTGATGGCCTTAGCAGTGTAAGAAGAACAGCTCTGGTTAAAGTGAATGCTACCTTGGTAGCAATCTCTTGTTAAAATATTACATTCCTGTGAGTTAGATCTGCAATAAACTGCCTGCAGAAGAAGAAAGAAAAAACAGTATATCTCTTACCACTTTGGAAACTGGAAAGTACACATAAACAAAACTTCAAGGAGACAAGAATAAATAAGGGAAGACTACAGTAAGTCCCTGGCATCTTGCAAGCAGGCAGTGCTGGTTGAAGAAGCAAGAATGAGGAATGGAGCCGATGGCTCTCCACAGCAGCTGGCAGGGGATGCTACTGGGGATTTTCAGACCAGGAAAGGGTACCCCAGAACTGAGTGAGAACATTCCCTGCAACCTTACCCAAGCTTTCCCAAAGTTTATCTAGTTTGTGGTCACAAGAGCTAGTGTGGTCTGGAAGAAACAATATTGACCTGGTAGGGGAACATCTGATAATTTCCTGATGGTGTTGCCTCACCCAGAACCTACCCAGCAAGTGAGGGCTGCATGCATGCATGAATGCCTATTGGCATTTCTGGGATACCAGTGCTGGCACTAATCCCAACCGCGCCTTTACCAGCTCTAGCACCTTATACACCATTTGTAAATTAGGTTAAAAACCCATAGGCATTCGGTGCTGAGCAGAGAACTCTCTCTAAACCTCTGGTTAGTGTGAACATGAAATGAGAGTGCGGACAGCAAATCCTGACTGCTGTTGGTGTGGATGAGGAGAGCACTGGGAATCATGTCGGCGAAGCAAAATCAGTGTCTGCCTCTCAGTTTCCTTGACAACAAAATAGATTCATAATGCCTGACAGGACCACATCTGTTAGAAATTAAGGGGAGAATGAATACAAAGCAGTCTTTTCTCATCCCACAGAAATTTGTGCCTCTCTCCATGATAGCATGTTACCCCTCAAAGCTAATACTGGATCCCAGTGCTCTATCACCTAGTACAGAAGCTGGAAATAGGTGGTCAGCAAAGGCATGCCAAGGCTAGCAGCAGCCACTGAAAGGCACAGAGCAGTAGGGCCATGGAAAGTGACTCTTTATAACCAACCTTTCAATTCTGAATGCAGTGGACATTTTAGTTCTAATCTTTAAGGGGGCTAGAGAGGTAGTCCAGCAATGAAGATCAAGCAGTGCTCTAACAGAGGACCCAAGTTCAGTTCCCAGCACCTATGTCTGGTGGCTCAAAGCATGAGTACTTGCACATACCCACCCTTCTACACACAAGTACATAATTAAAAATAAAAAGTTTTATTTAAAAAGGGACTATAAGCAGAAAGCAAGTGACTTACAAATTATGGATCATATGCCAGTGTTGTTCGTCTCTTGCTTTGTCAACTTGTAGGGTTTCCCAATTACAGAGTCAGCATTTCAGATCTGTGTGCCTTTCAAACTTTGGTTCATATCTTTCATGAACTGGGGGGAAAATGTCTGTTCCTTGTCCAGATTTCTGACGTCTTTGGTATCAGCTGAATCATTTCATGGATAGCATTTTCAAATTTTCTGGTCAATTGCCTCAGCTCACTGATTTTCCAGATCACAAATAAAATGTACTTTTCACAGACATCTCCTAAGCACCCTCTGGCAGGTAAGATTACTAGCCACTAGATTCAATGACTTACTTTAGGTACATTAATCTTCTGGATAAACATCTCCAGAGGTTTTTCTAGAACTCCAGATGCAGTGAACTTACTGCATCTGTAAGATGTGTTTGGCTGGAGCTGGAGCTCACAGGTCGAGTACTTGCCTAGCACGTGTGAGGCCCTGGGCTCACCCTCCAACAAGACACAGAATGAGCAATCGATCCTACAGCAACAAAGCATGTCTATCGCATTCCACAGCTCCTGCGTTCTCTCCTGCTCCTGAAAGCCCGTCCCAATGCAAGGGAAGGACACCAGCCATTCTGCTGAGAAACCTGGAAGTCACTTAAGTTTGTCATTGGTAAAAAATAGTGTATAGTACAAACAGGTTGAAAGAAACTAGTTGCTTTGAGCCTGTGGTGCTTTGAATGAGAATTACCCACACAGACTCATATATTTGAATTCTCAGGCTCCAGTTAGTACAACTGTTTGGGAAGGACTAAGAGGTGTGGCCTGGTTGGAAGACACGCGTCACTAGGGACAAGCTTTAAGGTTTCAAAAGCCATTCCCAATTAGTTCTCTCTCTCTCTCTCTCTCTCTCTCTCTCTCTCTCTCTCTCTCTCTCTCTCTCTCTCTCTCTTTCCCTTTCAGATCATATGTAAGCTCTTAGCTACTCAGGCACCACACCTGAGTGCTATGTGCCACACCATGATACTCACGGACTCTAACACCCTAAACTGTAAGCAAGTCCCAACCCAACCAATGCCTTTTTTTTTTTTTTTTGTAAGTACTGTGGGATTTTCCCCCACAACAGAAAAGTATCTAAGATACATCCATCTTGTATGTGCTTTTAGAGCATTCACATGGACAGACCTACCAGAATCTTCAAGAAATTTTGAAATATATATAATTTTGCTGATAAAAAAACCAATCGATTACAATAAAATGTAAAGAATAAAACTCATGGCCAGCCAGGTAGATACGAGAAACACACAGGTATTGATTGACAGGGACTCACTTTAAGAAGCTGCAGAGAATGCAATAGTGCTTGCTTGCTCCTGCAAATGAAATACAAGTTTCATGTCACACCAAAAAGGAAGTTTAAGAGCTTTAGACTGGAGAGATCAATTGTCCTGGCTGCCAACAGTGAGGCAAGGACGAGGCCTTGGTGCTTCCTGACTCTGCCATTCTTCTGGGGAAAGCTGGAGGCTGCTTAAGTTGGCCATTAGTAAACTCAGTATTTACCAGCTGCCAGTTGAGGAAAACTAGCTGCATAGAACCTATCTTGCACATGCTTGCTATATACTCATGCACTATAAGTCTGCGAGAACCTTCAAGAAAATCTAAAATATAATAATATGTCATACATACTCACTGCTACAGCCTCAGTGTGCATGTTCCCATCTCCCCAGATGCAAACCTTGGGATCCTGTCTCCAAGGAGATGGTTATTAGGAGCTGGGCCTCTTGTGAGGGGACATTCTCCTGAGGATCACACCTTTATAAAGAGGCCCCACACAGATATCTCCTTTCATCAAATCAGAAAGCAACATCGACTGTGGGGCAGGCCAAAAGTCCTCACTAGACACCAAAGCTATTGGACCTTAATCCTAGACAGCTTCTGGAACTGCCATACACAAACCCCTGTTGTTTATAAATGATCTAATTTGTGATATTTTGTTAGAGTGGTCCAACAGACCAAGACAGGCTCAAGGAGTGCTTGGCCTTCTTCCAGACAGTCTTACCCAGAGTCTGACGTCATTGTTCTTAGTAAGCCTGACAGCTTTTGTCTAGAAAGCAGTGTAATGATACTAAATATCCACTTGCATTTTGTAATGCAGTCTAACACACACACACACACACACACACACACACACACACACACACGTCAATTTAATTTACACACTTAAATTTTGTTTTTACATTATTTGTGTACATGGTGGGGTGGGGATGCTCACATTACGACACGTGTGGAAGTCAGAGGACAGCCTGCATTATCAGGTTTTGTTTGTTTGTTTCTCATATGGGTGGGGACACTACACTCAGGTGGCCAGGTTTGCAACAGGCACTCTAACCACTGAGCTATCATGCCCAACCCCCAAAATTTACACTTTTAGTTGGGTTCTTGAGATCACTGTAAGTAAAGTGGAACTATGAATGTGTTTTGCTGTATAACATGAATTTGCTGAGAAAAGTCTAATGGATTCAAACAACTAATTTTATTCTTCTTCAAATATTTATTATGAGTTGAGCGGTAGTCCTGGGCTGGCTTGATGGGCACTCCATGCACTAAGATAATATCCCTCTCCAATCTGGGGATCTCAGCAAGCAAAGGATTGCTGGGGGCGTGTCTGGGGGTTTTGGGGAGAATGGGAGGAGACAGCTGAAGTCCCAGAAGATCAGCAAGGCAGAATTAATGGATTTGTTTTGCAGGGCTGGGGATTGAGGCACGTGGTAGGTAGACACTCTACTACTGTGATGCATCCTCCGTCTCTGTCCTTGGGGCATTCATTATTTAAGAGCAGTAAAACTGGATTTTGATTAGTAAAGCACTGAGGGGCGGAGGGAGCAGAACTCCAGTTCCATTTGCAGAGGAGGACTGGCGAGATTTAAAGTGACCCATGAAGCTGAAAGCAGCAAAAGCCAGAAAAGTGAAAATTTACATAAGGCGTGGTCAAGGACTGATCAGTGCCTGTCCCAGCTAAAGGGAGCTTTCAGATTCATAACTCGGACCCTGGGAAGCTGGACCGCTGCCCCTCCAGCAATCACGTGGCCTTCCGCGTGCCAGAATACATCTCAAAGCTTTAAGTAGGTTGGGTTGTTTTGGGTTTCTTTGGCTGCTGTTTGTTCCAAGACAGCAAGGACAGGAGGGAGCCTTTCTTCAGAAGTAGTGGGAACACCTGCAAACTATTGAGCAACCTTGAGTTTGTCCAGACAAAAACTCAAGGGTGGTGGGAGGAACAGCCATGTGGGAATCCTCTCAAGTCTTTCAGTGTGGAGCAGGCCAAGGAAGCAGGTGTTTTAGACTGAGCTTTTGCCTTCTCGTGCCTATCTGCACGTGAGCTTGCATACACAGCATCTTGATGTACATTAAAAGGCAGAAGGTACCCACGTGGGAATGTCAGTAGGAAAGAGGCAAACCCCTGCTTCCTTCCATCCTGCTTCCGTGTTTACTTTCATCTCATTGGTCAAAAGAAGGTCAGATGGTCACACCCTTCTTTGAAGTGGGAGAGAAACAGTCTGCCTGTGATGGGAGGCACCCCGAGCTCCTGCACTGAAAGATTTGCAGAGGGTGGGAGGGCTGCAACCCTCTTGGCAAATTGTCTACCACCACTTTTCCATCCAATGGGACCTTTCTCCAAAGCTTTTGTCTACAGGGGTTGGGGGAGTGATCATATGGCAAACCCTAGTCACCTACGTAGTTCAGTCAGATAGGAAGTGTCTTTCTGTAATAAGAAATGTGCCTGTGTAGCATTTATTCTTCCTAACTCTCTAAGACTATGTCTAAGGGTAGGGATGTAGCGGTGAAAAGTCTGGGCCAGGCACTGTGCATTGATGACCGATTATGTCTTGATCTTGTCGTGAGGTGGTTGAAGTGGAGCCTTGAACCTCGAGTGTCCAGCTTTGGCCAGCTTATTATTGTAAGGGTCTGAAGGGTCTGAAAATCGCTGAAGGAAGACCCCAAACTCAAAAGAGTATGCAAAAACAAAGACCGATTATTTTTGCAGAAACAACCAGCATGTGGGGTTCTCCAAAATGGCGACCCCAGACAAAGGCATGCAGGCTTCTTATAGGGAACCGGGAGAACACTCTAGAAGGATTAGATACTCTATAAATTCATTAATGGGTGCTGGGGGGGTCACAGGTAGTCAGTGGTCTGCATTCCTATGTCATGAACATTTAACCATAGGATGAGATAGGGCTGCCCAGCACAGATGGCCCATTCTGAGATATTTCCCCTTTTTTTGTGGTTATCCCCAGGCTGTTCTTTGGGAGGGGATTTTATGACCTTGTTTCTGGATTTTATGATCTGATCCTGGAGCTGGTGCCTTA
Source organism: Mastomys natalensis (assembly GCA_021653895.1). Taxonomy (NCBI): domain Eukaryota; kingdom Metazoa; phylum Chordata; class Mammalia; order Rodentia; family Muridae; genus Mastomys; species Mastomys natalensis. The sequence continues at coordinate 83,629 of JAJTUV010001904.1, read as the reverse complement.
TGGCTGAGTTCCAGGGAATTATGGTCTGTTCCTGGAGGTGGTACCTTATGATCTCTTCTAAATCAGGCCTGGCCCTTAAATGGAGATAAATGGGGGTTTATATTGCCCTTTCAATAGCTGAGTCAACTGGAGAAGAGGCACCTCTTCCCACTAGCCAGTTCAGGCAGGGCTATCTTTTTCCTTATTTTAATGTGCATTAAGACAATATGCTACCAGAGTGTCCCCTAGTCCCCTTGGCCAGTGTCCCTTATGCACTAGTTATGTCTCAGGTGAGTCTGGGGCCAGAGCTTCCCTTAGTGTCCATTAGCCTCCCACAGTCTGCCAGGATCAGGTAGTTCCTGTGCCGATCTCAGCCTCCATTGCCTTTTTCAGGTACAAGTGTGCCCCTGGGCAGCATCTGTGGTCCACAACTAGGGACGTCTTACAGGGTCTGATAAGAGCTGGTCTTTAAAGAAGTCCTTTCTTAACTCTGCTCATGACCAATGTCATACATTTTTACAATGTCTCATGTAAGCCCCCAGAACCACAAAGTGTCATGACATGCTTCCTAGTTGTTGCTGCTGCTCCCCAGACTGTTCCAGACAGACCCCAAAGATGGGTCTTCCTAGTATTCCATAAGAAACAAGTATCTCTCCTTTGGCATGTCTCTCAACTTATCCTGCATCCAAGGCCACAGCTTGGGGAGCATGGGAAGCAGGCACCCAGACTTCTCTCCTCTCATATCCCCCACTACCACCTTTGAGTCAGAGATTCTCTGTTTAACTGCCCTGGCTATCCTGGAACTCACTATGTAGACCAGACTGGCCTCAAACTCACAGAGATTTTCCTGTCTCTGTGTGATGGTTTGTATATGCTTGGTCCAGAGAGTGGTACTATTAGGAGGTGTGGCCTTGTTGGAGTAGGTGTGTCATTGTGGGTTTAAGACTCTCACCCTAGCTGCCTGCCTGGGAGCCAGTATTCTGCTAACAGTCTTCAGATGAAGATGTAGAACTCTCAGCTCTGCCTGCACCATGCCTGCCTGGATGCTGCCATGTCCCTGCCTTGATGATAATGGACTGAACCTCTGGACCTGTAAGTCAGCCCAATTAAATGTTGTCCTTGATAAGACTTGCCTTGGTCATGGTGTCTGTTCACAGCAGTAAACCCTAACTAAGACACTCTGCCTCCCACGTGCTGGGATTGAAGGCATGCATCACCACAGCCCAGCTTCTCTCAGATGTTGTTTCTATTTTCCCCAGGTCTAGAAAGCAGTAAGGCATTCTCTCTACCCTATTCCTCTTGCTGCTGATTCCATCAGCCTCGGGTGCATCCAACCCTTTGACATTTCGATAATGATGTTGTCATTTATAAAGATAGCACATGATAGATTTGCCAGCAGAATGGGGTGGGGAAAGAGAAAGAGGTCTTCTAATGCTTTAAGTAAGGTGACAATGTTGTGTCCTACAACAGTCAAAACTATCCTAAGGCTCACGGGAGTCACAGGTTAGACCATAGGAGAGGTAGTTCCTCTATCCTGCAGACAAGCCTGGGTGTTTCAAGTATGAACTGTCTTCTTTATTTACAAAAAAGGCAGCTAGATTTCTAGATACAGAAAAACATTTCTCAATACAATAGAGAACTTACTGTCTTGTTACAGGATTGTACTCTGTTCTTTAGACGGAAACACTGCATATTTGCCTTAGTTTGGGACAAATACTCATCTGCACCACCTCTTCTTTAGGTAGATGCAGGAAGGGAAGCACGACTCTGTACTCCAGAGAGAACAGCAGCTCCTGAGAACTTGTTAGACACGGATAGTCCTAGGCTCTGCCCCAGACCTACAGAACCAGAAGTTTTTGTGGAGGCGCAGAGATATGAGTTTTAACAGTTCCTCCAGGAGGCTTTGAAGTTTGAGAAGCACTAGACTTGGATTATGGGGTGTGTAGAATACTTGAAAATCAACTTCCAAACCATTAGGATTTCCAAGGAGGATTCTGGATCAACTAGGTTGGTTTGGGGCATGTGCAGGAAGTCTCAACACTGAAGGAAAGCAGCTGAGCAAGGACAGGGACCTCTGAATACCCCATCTTTTAAAAAGGAAGTCCAGCCCCCAAAGTTCCTTCTAACTTAAGATTCTGGAGTTCAACTTTGAGTGACTAGAGCAGGGCAGAGAGTGGGCGTTTAGGCAGATGACTAGGTGGGGGTGGAGGGGTAGACTTGCAACCCAGGATGTCAGGACAGGATCAGATAAGATGGCAATGACAAGAGTCAGGTATGACATACATGCATATACAAACACCACCACCACTACAACAACAACAGTAGCTTCCACACAAGCCTGCCATCCTAAGCTCAACCCCTAGAAGGAAGGAACTGACTCCACAAAGTGGTCCTCTGCTTCCACATGTGCACACGTATGTGTCACTACATACATAATAATGAACAAATTTGAGGCAAGGATGAAATGTTTCAACCAGAGTGAAGAGCAAGTCAGAGATGGCAAGGCTCCCCTTGCCCGTAGACAGACGCAGCATCTCAGGGCAGGTCTCTGGGAGACGTAGCTCTAGGCACATACACAGATCCTCACCTGACATCATCCTAAGATTATCTTTGAGAGGGTCAGAGAGTTGATTCCTTCCTGTGTACTGAATAGATCAGCTCAGAGCCTTTGGAAAATTCCTCCAGATCCCTCCTTCCTGGAAAAAGAGAAGTCATGGAGCACGTAGACACCCCTCCCCTCCAGAAGGGAGAAGCCAATCACATTCCTCAGGAAGACTATCTGCAGATAAGGGAAGCCCAGAGCAGGTAGACACATTCCTCAGGGCAGATGACCATCACCCCAAACCCTTATCCCCACCCCCACCCCTACACCCACCCCCACCCCCACCCCACTGGCAGTTAAGGCAAGTCCTTTCTACCATATTCCCTAAGGACTAATCAGTCACACTGTTCTGCCAATCACATTGTGTCTAGTGGCTGTTGCTCTAATCTATCCCTGAAAACTGTATAAAAACTGGCCGAACAGGCTGCCTTGGGTTGCCACTTCTCTTTTGGATGCAGGATGACCCCAGTGTGCTGGAACAATAAACTCTTCTTGCTTTTGCATTGATCTCTGGCTCCACATGGTTCACTTGTCGGGGGAGGTGGCTTGTCAGAGTCTTACAGTACCTTAAATGATAAAAGAGAACTCACATAATGCCTCATGTGGGGGGGGGGGGTGGACTGTACTGTGTATAAGAGGCACATACTGTGGGAGGTTCATAGTGTATGTGGGGGGTCCATTTTGTATGTGGGGTGGACTGCACTGTGTGGGGAGTCCATACTGGGGGGAGGTTGGTCCATATTGTGGGGGTCCATTTGTGGTGGGTGGCCTGCACTGGTGTGGGGGTCTATACTATGTAGGGAAGGTCTATTCTAGGGGGCTGCACTATGTGTGTGGACTATCCATATTTGGGGGTAACATGTTGGGAGGGTGTATGTTTTGGGGTGGTCTGTGAGACAGGCTAGGCTGACCCTATGACAAAATTCTAATTGGCAGTTCAGGAGACTAGGCCTAAATAACTGAGCAAATCCAGGCAAGTCCAGGCAAATAAAAAAAAAAAAAAAAAGGAAAAACAAAAACCCCAGGCCTCAGAAGCTGCCCCACCAGGTGGCCTGAGGCAAGACAGTGGGTCAGCTGCAGTTTCTAGACTTCCTCAGCAACAGTTTCCAGCCCCCTATACCCAAGCAATGGTTCTGGATTGTCCCTAGAGATAGAGATAGAAGCCACCTACTCCTCCCCAGAATTTGTCATGTGCTTTAAACCAGGCCTTCAAGCTCACTGGTGTGCCTCCATCTTGGAAGACGGTAGACCTGAGCATGCTGGACTTCTGCAGAAAAACACTCTTTGCTTTTGCATACTATTTGAGTCTGGGGTATCATTCTTCTGCAAATCAGGTACCCTTACACCTGCACTGTGTACGTGTGTGACAGGGTCCATTCTGTGTGTGTGTGGTCCATTCTGTGGGGGGTCCATTCTGTGGGGGCATCCATTCTGTGGGGGGGTCCATTCTGTGGGGGGGTCCATTCTGTGGGGGTGTCCACACTGTTGCTCACAGCATGTGACTGTGCAGCACAGCTATTTTGAGTCTTTTGCTGAAAAAGAAGATGCTGAAAACTCTAGAAAATGTATCCTGTTCTTTCCAACCTCTCATTTTTCTCACCAGCCTCAGATTACATTGAAATGTAGAAGAAAGGAAAGCAGGGAGGCTCATGGGAGTCTCACAGGTGACAGAGGATGGTTTCAGAACAGGACAGTCCATTGGCAGCCACGGCCTGCACACGACAGTCTTGCATCTGAGCCATCTGTGTAATGACACCATGTGGCATGGTGGACAGGTCAGCAAACAACTGAGAACAAGGCACTAGGCTCTGGCTCTGCTGTTTCCCATATTCTCTTTAGCTATAGACACAGAATCCCGCGATGTCGACCAGTTAATGTGGTAAGAATGAAGCCATTGCTTTCTGCAAGAAAAGCAACCAAACCAGTTTCTTACATACCTTAGAAAAACAATCACGTTAAAATCTAAATAAAAACCAGGTCACAAAATAGTTCACACTGTATAAATCTTCTTGGGGTGGAGGGCAAGCATGTGAATTTGTGTTAATTTGGCAGGCAGGATTGGAAGTTCTGGGATCACCACTGGCAGGGAAGTGAAACTGAGAAGAGCCTAGAATGAAAACTCCGTACAGCCAGACTGGATCAAAATTCTGTGGTTTATTCTTCTTACAGGTTTAAGCACAGTAAAACACTGGGAAAGGGTTTCCATGTGGCAATTATCACAGCAGAGCTTTAGCCATGGCTACACAGAAACTCCCTAGCAAAGTAGCAAAGCAACTGTGACCTTTGCAGTAAGAATGAGTCCTGTTGGCTGATAAACAGAGCTCAGGGCCTAAGGAGGAAGGACTTGTAATAAGCATGAGATTGATCCCTATTGATAGAGGATGCAGAGCACATGGGACCTTTTTCATAAGGATGGGTTCTATTCATGGAGAGATGTCACCCAGAATATTGGGAGATTCAGGAAGGCTGGCTCCATAGAGTAACACAAAAAGCACCAGGCTGTCAGACAACATTCCCTCCCTCTGGTTGACCAGTCACCATTCATTTCCTTCTGCTGAAAAAAATAGGCCCCTATGATAGACAATCCTGTTTCTCCGATGCTTATGCTAAGCTGTGTTTCCTACAGGAAATATTTTCTCTTCATTCATTTTTAATTTTTGTGAAATAAACTTGTTTTTTATTTCAAAATCCCTCCCCCCCACCAAAAAAAAAAAAAAGAAAGAAAGAAAAGAAAAATAACAGATAGTCAGAGACAGTGTCAGGGTCTTTGTGGTAGAATTTTCCAGAATAATAACATAGTCTGAGATTGCTTCTTCACAAATCAAGTATCAGCACCTAATGGGTATCTTGACATGTGAAGATTATTTCTGAACTACAAGGAATACTTTTGTAACCAATCAAAATCTTTGTGACTCCTGAGAAGCATTTGAGAAAGACAGCCTGTATTTCAGAGAACTCAGACAGGAAGTGTTCATTGAGAAATGTCAGTAGATACATGGACGACGGCTCAGCAGCCAGGCCGCCCTCCTTGTCTGTCTGGACCCAGCAGCCACTGGCTTCTGGAACTTGACTGAAAACGTGTCTTTGACCTTTTTGTCTTTGTCTGCTTCAGGGTGGCCCCCACTCTAGCTGTTTTTATGAACTTTCTGCTAGACTCCAGTCTTCTGTAGATAAGCTGAGCCCCTGTGTGCCCTAGGTCAACCACTGAGAGTCTTCTCCTTATGTGTGGCATTGGGCTCAACCTTCTGTTGTCCCATGTGGCACCGGGATAGCCTTTGCCTTCCAGTCTATACTCAAAAACCACAGAAATGAACATTTAAATTTAAAAATTATTGCTGATAGGTTATTTCTCCGCCAGTGAAATGAGCCAATTCAAGCCAGATTAGATCATATTAAAGGCTGTTGTAGTAATTATTTAAATCGTGAGGCTGTGCAGGCCGACCATCTAAACTGCAGTGGCTCTGTCTAGCCCAGCCGCCATGTTTCTCAGCCTGAGGCCAAGTGCATGCTTCAGCTAGAACCAGCCTCCAGAAACACCAGCCCTGCCACCCACTAGATGCCAGCGTGAGAGATGGCTTTGCCAATCTTCCACGCTGTCTCCGAAAGGCAGGGCATTGCCCAGACCATTCCGCCATTCATGCAGGCCAGTAAGAGAATGAGACTGTAATTCTTATAGATTAATCAAAGCTTATATATTTGGCAATGATCAGTAACAAGATACCCATACAATCAGAAGTGTAACCCAATAACCAACCTAGGTATACCAACTACCTTTGACTGCTACAGACACATGAACATCTGTCTCCATCACCCCTACATCTCTGCCCTCTCTCGCTCCTCCTCTTCCTTTTATCTCTTCCTCTCCTAACTCCTCCTCTTCCTTTTCCTCTCCTAACTCCTCCCACCTTAACTCCTCCTACAAAAGGCATGTTTATTGGGAAGCTGCCCTCAAGCGGGCAAGTTTACTGACCCCAAAGGAGGAGGCCAGGGAAGTCACGTGGGGAGCGGGGAGGAGAGAAAGGGCTTGCATAAGAGAAGAGGGGAAGGGGAGAAGAGAAAGGGAAATGGGGAGAGAGAAACCAAAATGTATAGATTGTAGAGGGAGGAGCCTCTGGGGGAAGAGCAGCTCAGCCCCTGGGTTGGAAAGTTCAGGGTTGTGAGTAGGGACTGAGAGATACTGGGAGAACCTGGAGGGCAGATCTGCTTTGGTATGTAAAATACATACCTCAGTCCCTTGTCCCAGGGTCCAAAACCAAGCAATCGCTTCTATGCATGTGTGTCTATGTGTGGGGGATGTGTGCCATGGGCTCCAGTCTGAAGGTCAGAGATGACGTGCAGCAGTCGATCTCTCCTGCCTCCATGTAGGTCTTGGGGATTGAACTCAAGCCCCCAGCCTTGGCAGAAAATGTCCTCACCTGCTGAGCAGTCTCACTGACCGGCATTTGAATTTTTAAGATTTAAACATGTATAAATTGTTGAGCGCAAATCTTAGAACTCTCTTGGATATGGTATGACTATCTGCCTTATGTGAGTGTTAGGACCATTAAATATTTTGAATACAATATCTCGCATAGTACCTGACACATGTCGTAAACCTTGGCTGTTGATAATCTCTCACTTTCATTTTTAATAGAAAATAAACATATTAATTCTCCAAATCTGTTTATTTTGAATAGTTAAAAAGTTAATTTAATTCTTGGCCTATGAAAAGTAGAAATATCCTATCATCAAATAATGCTTTATCTCGCATGTTTGGCAGAGAGTCCTGTTTTTCAGACCTACCAACTGCCTTTCCAGATTTCATTTAGGGTTTGGAAGTGTGGATAAGCCTTTCAATGTCAGCTTGCTTTGCCACTCTTGAAATACGGTGTGTGTGTGTGTGTGTGTGTGTGTGGTGTGTGTGGTGTGTGTGCGCGCGCGCGCATGCGCGTGTGTGTTGGGGAAGGAGTTCTCCGACCATCCCACAAGAACTAATCTTGATGTCATGAAGGAATATGATGCTGTTCTTGACAACCCGCCCTGCCCCGGAAAACATTAAGAGTGTGTTGTCTTGGGCATAAGCATCTGAGACAGATGGCCTTGTGAAGGAAAAAAAAAAAAAAAAAAAAACCCGTCTATTCTTTGGAATGTTCTAATGTGGAAACCAATATCCAAGAGTGAACTGTGAAAAACATCGTCTCTGCTATTTTTAGAGCACCCACCCTCTCCCTTCTCCCCTTGAATAATGAGCCTGACCGTGACACCTAGACTTATGATTCAAGGACCAAAAGCCAATAAGAACTATATCAGATTCATTTTTGACAACATTATCCTTGTTGTACTCACAGTGATGCTTGAAATAACTCATTCGAAAAGGACAGTGTGGCCATAGCAGATGAGGGTTCCATGTGAAGAAGAAGGCAGAGTGAGTGGCTGCTAGCCAATCACCTGTGAGGACTGATGCAGTCCCTCTAAGGAATAGGGTAGCAGAGCGGGAGCCTCCTGGCTTCTGGGAAGACGCTTTTGATCAGCATTGATTCAGAGGAAAGTTCTGGTGGCTGTGTCCTGAAGGTGGGCTTCCCCCTTCCACCCCCTGATAGTTTTTTACTTTAAAGTCTTGTCTCACCGTTCTTGATACCAGAAACTGTTGCTCTTTAGAACAGCCCCACGGTCACTGGCCCAAGTCTTAAGGAAACCGGAGCCAGGCTGGAGAGGGAACGCTAAAAAAAAAGGAAAGCAATCCTACAAATAAGTGCCATTTACTGGGTGGGTGCTCACTGTCTCATTTTCTCTATGCCTCCCACCCTGTCAGCCTGATGCAGCAGCATAACAGAGCCCTGGGAAACAGGGTATCATGCTAGGATGGGAGATGGTTTCTTCAAGAGCCCTGGCACAGGAGGAAGTTTTCCCACTAGTTCTTATGACCAGTACTCACATACAGCTAAATCAACGTATGTGTTTTCCCAGGTTTTTGTTCCATCTTTTCTGTAAATTGTTACATCATTATGGGAAAGACAGAAAGAAGTAGAGAATTCCTCTCTCCCTAATTCTGATCCTAATATACAAATTTCTGAGGAGGTGGTGGTGGTGGTGTGTGTGTGTGAGTATGTGTGTGTGTACTCTTTTCTCTTAACATGGGTGACTATTGAGACCAAAACCAACAGCTAAGCTTTATGAATTCTGATAACATTGGCCCAAGGAATCCCAGTTGCCCATCTAAAATCCATTTTGCCCATTCTTCTGTGAAGGAAAAAACTTGAGGCAATTTCAGATGGTTTATATCTGAGCAAAGAATGCCTCAAAACAAAGGAGGCTCGGAGTTCTGCCCAGCATGGCGGGCAGAGGACTTTTATAGGCTGGATACCAGCAGAGTTGCAGATTGACCCGATTGGCTACAGCTAAGTGCTTCCTTATTTGGGAATCATCTCACCATTTGGCTCTGTGTTACTAAATACACTCTTAGGTCAGATTTAGTTCGTGTACAAGTTAGGCTGTCGTTTGTTTTGTTGGAACTCAAAGTATGGAGACAGCCTCACTGTAATGGTCTCCTGCTTATACAATTTAACTGAATTAACTGAATCCCAGTTTTCTTCTTCAAATGGCTTCGGCAAACTAAATGAGTCCCTGGTCAGGTGTTGGGCCCTGATTCTTACAGGGTAAGCGCTCCTCCTTCCCAGTGGCTGCCTTGAGAGCAGGCTCATGTGCCTCTCATTTGGACAGTGAGATGAGAGGAGGATGCCCAGGAGTTGTCTCAGAAGTTTTCTTTATCTTTGGTGTCTGGAGGACCTTCGCCATAGAGCTGGCTAGCTCAGCAGAGCCAGGCTCAACCTGGCAGAGCCAGAAAACAGGAACAGCTTCCTGAGCCATACAGGTGAGCCACTGAGTCATCAACCTTGAGTTCTAGATGTCTGTCAATGTCCTTCTTACTAAATCAACTAGAGTTGAATTGTTTCACTGCTTGGAGGCAAAAGCCTTCCTGATGATACTGCTATCATTTCTTCTTCATTTGGAAATCAAATCAAGCAGCTAAATAACGTATCCAAAGTCTCCACCAGTGAGTGAGAACCGAGTTCAAAGCCATGTCTCTGTACTGTAACGACAAGTTCTGTCCTGCTAATGCAGCTGCGAATGGTGCCGTCTCGGGAAGGCACACTATGGCAACACTGGTGGAGACACTCAAGGCACTGGAAAATAAGGAAGAGTGATCTGATCTCATCTGACGGGAGGCCTGAGGCAGATCCCCTGTGAAATCACGGCAGTGCAACATCCTGACCTTTGGGTAGGACAGGAACGGAAAGGACACCAACCCCCATAGGTCTTCTAAAGCAGTGGTTCTCAACCTATGGATTTGACTCCTTCAGGGGTTGAATGACCCTTTCACAGAGGTTGTATAGCAGATATCCTGCATATCAGATATTTACATTAGGATTCATAACAGTAGCAAAATTACAGTTATGAAATAGCAACAAAATAATTTTGAGATTAAGGGTCACCACAACATGAGGAACTATATTAAACCACGTTAGGAAGGTTGAGAACCACTGCTCTAAAGGGACTTTGACCATTCTCACAATATTAAACACACAGTTCTGCAGCATTTTTCTATATACAAAGTGCTTTTCTGACATGACTTTAGTTCTTTGAATAATCCTACTAAGGTATAAATTTGCTCCCATTTTATGGATGAAGAAACCGAGGCTCTGTGCAATTTGGGACTTGTCCCAAGTCTCTCATTTAAGTGATAAACCTGGGAACTTGATCTAAAGTCTTCGAGATTCTAAACTTCATGTCCTTTCCTGGTTGCTATATTTGTGAATGTGACTCCTATTCCTCAAAGGGACATGTTCATAGGCATATAGTTTTTAAAATTTTGCAAATAGTTGAGGAATGATTATTTAAACGGTTAATGCTGTAACTCTAAACATCTTAAACAGTGGTCGAGTCTCACCCTTCTATAGGGGTAGAAAATGTGCCAACAGTCTTGACAGTTCCCAAGCAATGTGTATCCTCAATGCCTGAAATCCTCTATGGCCTCAGAACTGGGGAAGCCCATTAGGGCAGGTGAGCCTGTTGGTCAAACCTCCTGTGTGATTAGAGCCTGCAGCTCTGGCAATGCCTTCACTGAAAGCTCTTTGCTCTTTACCAGTTCCTAAAAACTATGAGGGAAGTCTCCCATCTCTCTTCTGCCCTCTGCCCCATCCCTTCCCTGGCAAAACAGTTTTACTGAGGAGACCTCTTATCATGGATTCATGGAAAGACTCAGTGTTGGTTTCCTAATGCTGCTGGCTGTGGTTTCACTTTGGTGGTTTGTGAACATGATTATTATATATCCTTACATATATTAAACCGGGTTGCCTCAAGTGAGCGCACTTCCCAAAGACCCATTCCTTCGTCCTGATTAGCAGCAAGGCACATTTCTAGAAGAGCCTCTCCCTGACATTCCTGGAGAGGGTTTAGATTTTTTATTTCCTAAAGTTTTCTGATTGTATTGCTTATATTTTTAATTAAAATATAATTATATCATTTATTCTTTACCTCTCCCCTCTTCCACTCCTCATATCCCCCTTCCTGGCTTTCTCTCAAATTCATGACCTCATATTCTTTAATTATTGGTGTGTGTGTGTGTGTGTGTTGGTGTGTGTGTGTGTGTGTAAATAAATAGATAAATGTGATCTGCTGAATCTACTTAGCATTGCATATATGCATATATTTTTAGGAGTGACCACTTGACTCTGGATAACCATTTAGGGGAATCAGCCCCTGGAGAGGCTAACTCTCCGTCTCGCAGCAATCTTTAATTGCCTGTAGCTCTTCCTCTATGTGTGGACCCTGTGAGATGTTCCCCATCCACATCGGCAGTCAGCTGGTATTGTCATTGTCGCTGGTGTTCAGATCTTGTTTAAGCAGTCATGTTGTTGAGATTTCATGGATGCAGCTTTCATATCTAGAAGACCCCATCTCAGGGCAGACTTCCTGGTTGTCTGGCTCTTTCAATCTTTTCTCCTCCTCTGAGATGTCCCCTGAACATTAGGTGTAAGAGTTTTGGTATAACTCTTTGGTATAACGGTTGGAGCTGGGGACCCCACAGTTAGCTGTTCTCATGTTGCGGCTCCCGTAATGGTCTCCAACTGCTGCAAAAAGAAACTCTTTGATAAGAGGTAAGAGCTGTGCTTCCATGCCATATGGGTGCACTAGAGAGAGCAAGTAGTTTTTTAGAAAACGTTTTTTTAAATACCAAGTTTCAGACACTAACCCTGTCTTTAATCTTTACTGACAGTACCTGTTATTGGCAGTGGGTTTCTGAGGAATCTGAAGATTCCTTAAGATTTACTAAAGTCTAGGCTGGCTTGCTTAGTGAACCATAATAGGTTGGAGTTAGAAAACTAAGTCCCGTGAGGGTTAGCTTACATATAGTATCCACCAATGACCAAACCCTGATCACATCATGGCCACAGTTGGCCAGAACAAGATCTCACAGCAGATCTGGTTTATGGAGCATCAAATGTACTATATTACATAAATGTTTGGTGAATCTGGCTGGCCCCCAGCTTGGCCCAGAATGAATATCCACTTCACTGCAGGCAGATGGCCTGGGAGAAACTGCTAGTTGAAATACAATATTAATTCTCCCCCTTATTCCAAAGTTGTAAAAAATTTTACTGAGTATATGATTATTCCACTAACTCCTGTACTTCCGAGCATCCTTCTCAGCTACATGTGGCCCTATAACAAAATTCTGTGTGATGCGATATTTAAAACCAATCTGTAGAGTGTGTCAGGTGTGCCTTTAGAAAGCATGTGTCTCTCTTCCCATCACCTTGCTCTCACCTGCACCTTGCCAGGCGTTGATTTCCTTCCTGTTGCTTGGAATGCAGACAAGACGATAGAATCTATGCTAGTATCTTTATTAAAGTGCCAGGGAGCATGTGCTTACAAACAACACGCACTGCTGCTGAAGGTTAAGAATCGCCTCACCTTAATGTCCCTCATAGAATGCACTAAGAAAACATAATCTGAAGCTTCTTGGGTTCTTTTATCGAATACTGAGATCAGGGGCTCTGAGGAGTGTGTATTATATTAAGCCTGAATATTTTGTGACTCATGAGATTCATCACAAACTAAGCTATCCCCGGGAGCACAAGAAGGAGACACACTTGCCAGATTTGAGCATCTTTTCCAAAGGCTCTGCTGTGATACATTATACAGAATGAGGTCAACACACATACCTGCCCATCAATGCCCCAATAGCCTCCTTAGGCCACCTATGGAAGGTGTTTCCTCGCTCCCGGGAGTCCCCCAGTGCTTCACAAGGGCTTACAGCCTGTTGCTAACACAGTTGTTCCACCTCCCTCTTCTACACCCTGTCATCCTCATAGTCTTCAGCATGGTGTTCCTCCTGTCACACCCAGTCACACAGATCTTGCCACCCAAACCAGAGAATGCTGGCTCTCACTATCCAAGCCTCCAAGCCTCAGAGGTAAGAGGGTCCACAAGTTCTTTGCAAAGCCAGAAAGACTTGTTTTATGCCTTTGGTCACTCTGTCTCTTCTGGACTGTCAGGTCAGTTCTGTCCAGACTCCTCAAGATGCTGCTGTGAGCACTGGGCACGCTCTCTCCACAAGGGATGTCAGTCATCCAGAGAGCCAGCCCCGATAATAGACATCAGCTAACCACTTCAGTAGTCTTTCTTCATCACCTCCTCTTCTCCAAGACCCCATGTTCACCCTTCTCTGCTTACCATCCGAGGCTGGTGGAAGAATAAAGGTAAGTACTTATAAGATGCATTGAAGTTGTGTAGGAGTGTTGGGTGATAGGGTTAATGCTTCAACCCATCAGCATGCTGGGGGCATATAGAATGGAGAAGAAGTTCAGGGAAAAGCATTCCCAGGTGGCTTCTTAGAAGAAGCATTCTTTTCCAGACCCAGGCTGGCTACAGGGAGCTCAGACATAACCATCAGCATTCTACACTACCCTGATGTCATTAAGGCAACCTGGTAGAAGCTGGTGGCAAACATGAGGGATGGACTCTTGGAAGCTCTTCCTGCCTCTGCTCAGTTGCTTTGGCAGGTTTATCCAGGACTCCCAAACCTAACATGTCTGCTATGACCATGAAGGAGATGCCATCAAGTGGAGGGAAGACTGAGGTCACATGAGGACCCTGTATTTGTTCCAGGTTATGTGCTTATGTGAGGGTGGGAGATAAAGACAAAGTTAGGACTGGCTCAGACCGCTGCTGTGCTCTACAAGGACAAGGATGATACAGACACAAGCTATTGTGAGGCTTGATGGAGATGTCCAGCATAGCTTGAAGGACTCACCTTGTCTAAGAGGAATAATATCAGAGAGCAAGAGGAGATTCCACAGCACCAGATGCTGCTTGTATGATGAAGGCAAAGCTAGAGTTACTGACCAACAAATGTGTCCCAAGAGAGGGAATTCCAGAGTTTAATAGGACTGAGGCAAAAATGAAGCTAAAACTACAAATAGTCACATTTGAGAGGATGGACCACTACAGGAAGAGACATGGGATGAAGGATGAGGAGTCAGTAGCATGAGACAGAATGGAGCTGTGACATTATGGAAAGAAGAGATGCCAGTGAAGTGGATGATACAAGAAGAACAGAATGGAGGGAGGAAGAGAAGACCCACAGACAGCCAACCTGGTTTGGAGAAGGGACCTCTGGGAGAGCAGAGTCATGTCTTTGAAAACACTGCAAATCCCAAGACCATCCCTGGGATCCAGCTTTAACAGCAGCGACACAAAAATCTGTGTTGGATAGCTGTCAAGAAGAAAAGAAAAATCTTTTAGAATGATTTCCGTAGAGGTTCATCTGGAGAATAAATCTTTTTGATTGCAGGAAACATCTTTGAAGAAATGGGAACGTGGTGGAAAGCTTCAAACAGGGTTGGAGGCAGTACAAGTACAGACGCATAAAATTCAGCTTGGCAAAAAGAGGAAATCAGGGTGAGATTAGCATTAAGTACATCTAGGGTAATGGAAAAAATGTCCTAAGAGACCATATTAATAGAGTGGGGTTATCTGCAGCGGAGGGAGATAGCTAGTGCCTCTCTGGTTGTGAAATAAAAACAACAGGCTTAGAGCACTGTAGATTGTTTTAGGAAGGATTGGAAAACTTCTGTCGCAGAGGACATTGTTCGCAGTGCCTCACAATTCCCCTTGCCAGCAGGAGAACTGAGCTTTTGTCATCTCCTCAGCTTGACTTAGTTCTTCCCAGCAGATCCCAGTGTCTAGCTTGTGTGGACTGCTTTGTCTTTCCCACGCTCTCTTCGGCTTCTTTACTTAACATTGGACGATGATGGTGATGATAATAAAGGACTCTATACCATAGAGCTGTCAAGGTTAAATGAGCTTAATGCACTGAACGTACTTAAACCCACATTCTGTATTCAGTAAGCTCTCCGTAAATGTATACTAGTTCATCATCATCGGCAAAGGACCATTATGTTTATTTTACACATTAGGAACTCATTAGGAATGTGTGTCTAAATTCTGTCCCTAGTATTAACTCACCAGCTAGAAAATGCTAGGG
Organism: Mastomys natalensis; assembly: GCA_021653895.1. Taxonomy (NCBI): domain Eukaryota; kingdom Metazoa; phylum Chordata; class Mammalia; order Rodentia; family Muridae; genus Mastomys; species Mastomys natalensis. The sequence continues at coordinate 68,519 of JAJTUV010001904.1, read as the reverse complement.
CTGGGTGGGACCAGGGACTGTCTTTTTTATTTAAGGAACTCATTGGAATGATGAGCTAACTTCTCTAGGCATGAAGAAAGAAAAGTGTGGCACCAGGATGTGTGGATACCAGGCCCTCGCCCACCGTTTCCTACTGCAAGCATTGGGTGACTCAAGTCTTGCTCCTTGACCCTGTCGTCCACTGGGTGGCCATGGTTTCTCCTGGGTGGTAGCTGTCCTGTGGAATTTTGTGAGTATTTGTTTCCTTCTAAATGAGTAGAGCAGAAGCCATTTATGGGCAAGAGCTCTAAACCTTGACCACAAATATCTGCTAACTGGGGAGTTTTGCGCAGTGTCTGGGTGGTTTATCCTGTGAAAAGCAGCATGGGTCACGGGACTGGCAAATGAGTCACAGACTAAGAGTCCTTGAAATAAAGCATCAACACGAGGGCCTGTGGGGAAAGCATTGTGCCTAGTTGAGTATTCCTGTGACTCAAAAACTGGCTCCATCCCAGTGCACGTTCCTCTAAAAATTTCAACATGCCAGCCATCACCGTACTAAAATGAATACTGAATTAAGTTGTATAAAGACTCACAGCCTACATGTAAAGATTCTGGGGTACAACAAGGCCTCCAGCTACTGACCTATTATGTTTGCATGGCCAAGGGAAAGCCTGGGGCTTTTGTGTGCTGCTGCTGCTTCTCCATCTTTACCAGACAGTGTGTCCGTTGTTACTGTTGTTATTATATGATATCAAAGCCCAGGTTTGTCCAGGCTAAGAGCTGGCACTAATGCTACCATCAGTCAAGGGAAGGGCTAAATGGATACATTTCCCCTTTTTTGCCTTGTCTGACCCCCCCCCCACCTTTGTTAGCAGGGTTGATAAATGTGACATAGTCTCAAGAGAATTTGTGGTTGCAAGAAAATAAAGACTTAAAAGACTTTAAACTTAATGTTTAAAGAAATGGAACTTTTTTGCATAACAGATTCAGCAGCTCACACTGTTGAACTATTAGCGTCTCCCCAGCCCCCACTTCTCAATCAACTTTTTTTTAAAAAAAAAAAGATTTATTTATTTCATGTATATGAATACACTGTCGCTGACTCCAGACACATCAGAAGAAGGCATCAGATCCCCATTACAGATGGTTGTGAGCCACCATGTGGTTGCTGGAATTGAACTCAGGACCTCTGGAAGAGTAGTCAGTGATCTTAATCCCTGAGCCATCTCTCCAGCCCCTCAATCAACTTTTTAAAGCCAATTTTAGACATATTAAAGTAGTTCTTTGTTGGCGGCATATGTTTGTCAAGGGTCTGGTAGAACTCAGCAATGAATGCCTGTAGTCCTGACCTTTTTTTTTGTTGGGAAATGTTTTGTTACTATTCCAGTCTCATGAGATGTTCAGAACAGAACCTGGCGTTCCTCTGGGCTCCATGATATATGTTACGTTATCATCTTTTCATGTCTGACATTATTGATTTGGTTCATCTCTGTCGTTTGGTTTATTGGACTAAGGGTTTGTCAGTTTTCTGTCTCTGGGAAACTGTGGCTTTGTTTCATTGATCCATTGTAATGTCCTTGTGGTCTCTGTTTCATTACTTTCACTCTGAACTTTTATCATCTATTTCTTTCTATTGGCTTTGTGTTTGGTGCTCCTGTTCTTCTAAAACCTTGAGATTAGACTATATAAATTCTCTGATTTTTTTAAGGTAGGCACTCAGAGCAAAACCTCTTAGAGCTGCCTTCCCTGTGTCCTACAGATTCTTCCATGGTGACTCTGCATTTTCCTTTCCCTCTGGGATTTAAGTCCCACCATCCCCATGTCACTAGCCTGATTAGAAACACCTTGTTCAATCTCCATGCTTCCTTTGATGCTGATTTCTTATTTTATTAAGATCTGATAAGAAAATTATTTTAGACTTTTATAATATTTATTTTGACTTGCAATTTATGGCCTAAAATATGATCTGTTCTGAAGAATGTTTCATAGACTGCTGAGATTCATGTGTGTTTTATAGATATTTCCTTTTTTTTTTTTCTTTGTCTGAATGACTGTGGAGTCACATAATGATATTATACTGTGGCTTCTCTGTCACTTAAAGTCCACCAACATTTGTTTGATTAAATTGGGTACATTGACACTTAGATCATAGATATTTGCAATGATTACAACTTCTTGAGGTACTATTCTGTTTAGCAAAATGCAGAAGCCTTCTTTTTTGGCAATATTTTAATTACACTTCCTAGAGTATTTTCTAACCATGCAAGTAGTTGAGTTTAAAGCTACCATTTGACAACGTCTTCTGTTTTCTCCATTTCTACTTGGCTTTTCTTCATCCTCTTTTTTTTTTTAGAACCACTTCACGTACAAAGCCTCTTTACACATTGTAGAAATACAGTAAGCATAAGATGCACATATGTGGTGCTGTCATAACACAACATACCATTCCACAGCAAATGTTTTTATGAGTAATGGAAACACATCCTAATGATTAGGCATAGCACATACCTAACCAGGACATAAGTACTAGTATCAGTGCTGAGTGTTTTATGTAACTGGATTGTTATGCTCTTATATAACTAGCAGTGCACTGGGTTCATATACACCAGTATCCCTGCAGATGTGAATAATGTGTTGCCTTATAACAGAGCAGAGACCCCCACGTCATGAGGTTTAGAATATGCACTGTCAACACAGAGCATCCTTCACATAATATTGTACCATTTTATGCATAAGATCCCTTACCAATATACTTCATCCCCTAGTATATTCTTGTATTACTTTCTAGTTCATTTTATTGTTATTCTTCATGAATCCAAAATATATAATTTTGTTCCAAATAGCCAATTATGTTTCAAAGACAAAAGTAGAAGTCTCTGATTGATATTCATGCACATATTTGCTATACCTAGTATATTTCATCCTGTTGAAATGCTCGTGGTTCTTCAGTGTACCAGCACCAATAGGACATATGTAATCTCTAGGAAGACATTTATTGTGAGGATTGACTCTTCTGGTTGTGGAGGCTGGCAAGGTCTGTGACTTACCATATGCAAGCTGCTTGTCCTGGAAGGCTAGTGTGTCATTCTGTCCTAGAGCAGAAGTTTATAAACCCAAGGGAGAAACTGGCATAAATCCGAGTTGAAATCAATTGCCCAGAAGCATTGTCTGAGGGCAAGACAAGACGGACTGCCCCGCTCAGGCAGGGGGAACAAGTGTGCCCTCTCTCTGCCTTTCTGTCTCATGCATGCTTTAGTTAGGTGATGCCAAGCCACATTGGTAAGGGCACTAGTCTAAGTCAACTGATTGAAATGGTAATCTTTCCCATAAACATCCCCAGAGACACACCCAGAAATATGACTTGACCAGAGATCTGGGAATTGCCTAACCTAGTCAAGGTGATACATGAAATTAACCATCACATTTGTGTAGATTCAAACTCCACCAGGTATTATTTTTCCTCTCTGCCTCCCAAATGTTATTTTACCAATTTTCAATATTTCTAGTAGAAATATTATTGGTAACAAATTCCTTATCTCCTGTTTGCTGAAACAGCTTTATTTTATCCTTGCTTTTGAAAATTGGTTGGTGAGTTTGGTTGTTTTTACTGAACATAAAATTCGAAGTTGTTCTGGTCATTGTCTTCTGGTCAGTATGGTTTCCAATGGAAAGGCTGTATCTTTGTTTTTCTGAACTTGTCCCCCACCCCCACCCACCCTTTGTCTGCCTTTAAATTTCAGTCTTATCATTAATCTTTCCAGAACTTCATTAGAGTGTCTCTACAGTGTCCTTGGGCTTCGGTGAGTTTATGATACTAGTTTTGAGAAATCAGGCTGGGGATATGGCTCAATGGTAGAGAACTCTCCTGGTGTGTACAACATTCTCAGTTCCACCCTCACCGTAGTAACAGGAAGCCTCAAAACAACAACAAAAAACCAAAAAAACCCACAAGAGGAGGGGGTGCTTATAAAGTCCCACCCTAGTGGAGAAGCTATGGGAATTGTTGGCTCTGGGTTTCAGGTGGGTGGGAACAATTTGTCTTCAGGGATGTGACCCGTGAAACTCTGCCGATGTTCCAGTAGATAGTCTGTCACCCATGCACGTACAGAGGCCGGAGTCAACTCAGTGGGTGTGGAGGTGAGCTGTATTTGACTGGAGGGAAAAGAGCTGAGGAGAGCAACGGCAGGGAAGTGAGTGGGGGTGGATCTGATCAAAACACCAATTTGTGGGTGAAATTCTCAATTTAAAAAAAAGAGGTAGATAAAGGAAAATAAGACAAACCAGACAGACTGAGGAAAAAAATCACAGTTTGGAAACTATTTGAGTATTGACAACCTGTTACCTATTTTGTTTCTCCAATTAAGATAGATGATATTTATTATATGATATTATATAATAATAAATCATCTATATATTATATAGTTTCTGAGAATAGGTTTCATGTAATCCAGATCAGCCTTGAAATAATATGCAGTTGGCCTGATCTTGTAGAGTGCCTCTAAGGAATTGAGATTACAGTCATACTACCTGAGCCAACTCTAGATTAGAATTTTTCTACCAAATTGTAAAGTCCTGTCTTAAGAAAACAAAGTACAAATTAACTCTGTGGAGACATCCATCTCACCAGTTGTTCAGGCAGTGATGCCTTCTGGGTCTTCTCTTAAGTCTGCAGGGTAACCCCCTTGTTGCTGTAGATGACGGGAGAGCAAGAGAGTGCTCCTCTGCATCGGACTGCTCATGCTAAAGGGAAGAGCCAGTATCTACTGATTCTGTTCCTAACATTGTCATTGATGACAGTGCTAATGTCTGTGACCTTCTGTTTTTGCTCGCAGTCACTGTTTCCAGCCATGTGCAAAGAGCTGTTTTACTAGAATGTCCTTTATCCACTTCACAGGAAATTGTATTTCATGTATTCACTTTTCAATTAAATGAACATTTACTGACCATCTAACATGTATTAGACACCCTGAAATTAATTGATGGCACAACCATCATAAGGATTAGATTCCTTTGAGTCAATGGTATGAGGTTGTATATATACAGACTATAGCCCCCAAGGAAAGACACACCAAAGATGTCTGCTGCTCCATCCTGCTGCTACCCAGTCTGACAACACCTTCAGAAGCAGGTGGGAAAGAACAGATTATTCATCTTTTTGTTTTCCATTTTGCTCTTGAAACATATGATTCCATTTAAAAAATTGGTCATGTTTGTCCTGAATTTGTTCATCTGAAAGTGATTTAAGGCAACTAATTTAATGATTGGAACATTTGGGAGCTTTTTCCAGGGCACCAAAACTCCTAACACGGTTTATGAATTTTGTAGCACTCAACTGAGTGTTCCCAGCTGTCGTGTATCCTTTACCAGCTCCCTCTGCAATCCCACCGCTGGACCTCACAGAAACGAGCTTTTATACAGATGTTTGGTGCTTGGTCTTAGAATGAAGCTCTCTCTGATTATGATGAAATAGCAGAGATAAGAGTGGCTTAAGATAGACAAACATCACAGTAAATATGAACTAATCATTTTGAGATTGGATAGACAAATAATTCTAAATAAATTATTATTTAGAAGAATCCTTGAATCTAGAATCTGGGTACATCCAAAATTACACACAAAGACCTGATAGGGCTACAAAGTAAATGGAAAGAGAACTCTAAAAGGAAAAATTGTTGCGATTGCTTCTTATGGATACGAAAGTAATAATGGTTATTTGTAGGTTAAGCTGTGAAAATCTAAAGAGGTTCCTTAGCTGACTTGGGGCAAACACCCTGCTCACTGAGAGAGCTTCGTAGGTAAGGCCCTCATTGACAGCAGACATTACCCCCATTATAAAGAGTAACACTTCATTTATTTCTTTTCTCTCTCCTTTCCTGACCCTGAGAATTTTGCCATACTTCCTTTGTATTATAAATATTATTAAGTTATGGGGAAACCCTACAAATGTTACTAATATTAAGCTGTTTTAAGAAGCTGAATATATGTCCAAAAGAAAATCATTCAGGGCAGAGTTCCAGAAAGCACTAACCTGAATGATTAATCCCTAGCCCTGTCAGATGACCTTGTCTTTGCCAAAACGTAGCAATTAATATTCCCTTCAAACTCCAGAACAGCTAGAAGCTTCTAAAAAGTGTTGTAGTTTTGTTAGGAGCTTTGAGTTGTTCTAGTACTGGTGAAAGTTATTTTGGGTTCATTCTTTCTGCTCTTGTCCAATCTAGGTCTAATTTGGGATAAGGAAAAGATGCCGAAGTCAAGACACAAATCAGTTAAGTTTTTTTTTTTTCTAGTTGAATTTGACAAGCATGACAGGTTTGGGGTTAGATGGTGTTTTAACCAGTTTTCCATCGATGTAACAAAATAACTGAGGAAATCGACTTAAAAGGAAGAGAGATTTGTTTTGGCTTGTCTGAGCTTTCAATCGGTTGTCCCTTGTCTTTGCTGCTTGGAGTCAATGGGGTTGTGCATGGTGGAACAAATAACAAAGCTACTCACTTTATGATGACCAGGAATCGTTAAAAGAGGAGGAGGAAGCAAAATCCCACATCTCCTTAAAGGGCACACATTTAGAAAGAAGAAATTATTCTTTCCATCAGATTTCACTTTCTAAAGGTTGGTTCTGCCATCGCCCAATAGCACCACAGGCTGTACACGGAGACTTCAACTCAGGACCTTTGAGGACACTTTGGATTCAAGCTATATGTAGCAAATGGTTAACAGATGGCAACTTTGAACTCAAGTGGACAGAAACAATCTCCAGTACCCAAAAGGGCCAACAAAGAATGAAGCTCCTGCAAGGCCTTGGAGTCCTCCAGCTTCCTTCAGTACTTACCAGGCATCTGTCATAGGAAAGATCATTCCAGGAGGCCATGGGAAACTCAAAGACAATGAAATGTGACCTCTGACCCCAAGATCTCATCATGTGCACCTGATGTGGTGAGGCAAGGGAGGCGAGCACATGAACACATAGTCCCAGAAAGACCTGATGGGCTATAAAGAGGATCTCTCCAGATAATTAAGGAGAATGACTGTTGAGCACCAACCAGGACATGCAAAGATGACAAATCTTCACTTTTTCTTACCTTCAATATCAATGATATGGAAATCCAAAATAAAAGAAGCACTTTTCTATGTTAAAATGGAATATGTTTTAAAAAAATAACTAATAGAATAGATTATAATTGGTAAAGTCTACCAATATTTCTAAAAACTTGAATGGATTCTAAAATACACCCACATGAGAGTCTTTCTGGACATAGAGATTTTCTATGTCATGTGACTCAAGAGTGAGGAGAATATTTATAACCATGTTTCTAGAACATTCTTCTCCCTGTGCCAAGAACTTATGCAAGGTCAATTCCACAATTCTTCAAGGAAGGTCCTCAAACAAGTCCCTCAAACTAAACTGGAAGGAGCCAAATAAAATTTTATACTCTTAGCCTTGTGTTCCAATAAAGGGAAGGAAGGACCCAGGTGATCATGGAAGCCATAATGGATCCAAATAATGAAGAAGCCTCAAACCCACAGAGAATAGATTATCCTTTATCCTCTCATTGGGTGTTCCCCCACCCTTGTTCCCTACCAGTTGGCTTTTCCTCTATGGCCACCCATAGTTCTGAAATCTGCCCACTGTGTTCACATCTTCCAGGTGTAGAGCATCCTGACAGTAGAACACACCCTGAGTCCTTCACATTGTCCGGCACATTGCTTCCTGTGTCATATGTGCATCTTGATTTTATAATTAGATTCTTGTGTTTGTGCTCATGTGTGTGCAGGTGCATGGGGAGCCACATGTCATGTGTGCACATGTATGGGGAGGTCAGAAGACAACTTCAGATGTTGTTCCCCAAATAGCATCCACCTTGTTTTATGAGACAGGGTCTGTCAGTAGCATAGAGTTTACCAGTTAGGCTAAACCATATGCTTAGCTGTCTTTACCTCCACAGTGCTGGGATTATAAGTACACAACCATGCAGGGCTTTTTTTATATGAGTTCTGTGGACCAAACCCTCAGGTCCTCATGCTAGCATGACAAATGCATCACAGACTAAGCCATCTTTCCAGCTTGGTCGTCAAATAAACTAGCCCAGTTGTTAATTCACAATAGAGTTCCTTGTATATGACAGGCACCATATCCCCTTGAAGACGACAGTCAACAAGGCCCCTGACCCAAAGATGCAAACTAATGTAAGATGTAATTACATGTTGTGAAATGTCATAGGAAAGAAATTCACAAAGTGCTATGCTGGGAAATGGCAAGAAGAATGTCTCTGAGGAGACAACCTTTAAACGAGTTCTAAAACAGAAAAACAACTACATGAGGGACTGGGAGTAGGAGAATACTCCATGCAGAGATACACTGATGGAACAGGAATGGAAAGAGCATAGCTTCAAGGAAGCAGCGGATGGGCAGAGGGACCAAAGATTGGTGAGCAACATGAAGAGGCAAGAGATGAAAAAGAGGGTCAGAGAAAGCAGGCCAGCAAAAGGACCCAGTACTATACATCATTTGATTCTTGGTGCTCAGCCAAGACTTAAGCAGTCCTCTGGCACCAGCACGGAGCTCTGCTTGAGTGGACTGGGCAATGGCAATGACTCACAGGTCACAGTCATGTGCTACTTCTTCCAGAAACTTCCTGCCCATCATTCACCCCAGTGTGACTTCAGATGAGCTATGACACTCTCTAGGGTCTTCTTCAACTTTCTGTTGACTACATCCAGCCCTCACTCTGGCTTCCCCTAGGAAATGAAGAGTTCAATGGGCAAGAATGGTTTGGGTGAGTGGACTTATCACTACCTCCCATCCAAACGGTGGGCCAACAGCATGGAGCACATCTGAAAACAGAGCCACATGGATCAGCATGAGCCAACAGTATCTGAAAACAGAACCACACTGTCTCTTTATTCTGGCTTCAAGCTTATGCACTTTGGGGAAATCACTTAACCCTTGAGCCATGAAATCCCTTATAAAATAGCTCTAAAATGATACTTTCTTGGGGTTTCTATAAGCATTGGTGCTCAGTCCATGAGCTTCAAGTTCAACGAGAGACCTTATATCAAAACAAGATGAATAATTGAGAAAGACATTTGATGTCAGCCTCTGGCCTCTACGTGTGCACATATTCACACATACACCAGGACACAAATGCATAACACACACACACACACACACACCCACACAAACAAATCACAAAACAGCAGCAAAGGGTGGGGGCAGACAGACAGACCTTGCTGGGGAAGCTGGCAGGTTTGTAGTCTCCTGCTGCTATAACTTTGGGACCATGTCTTCATGCTCTCAGCAAAGCATGGTCATTCTGGAGCTGAGTGATTTCTTGCCACAGTGGTCCCACAATAGACACTGATATACTGGGATTCCACATCAGTCTAGTTCAGTCTTAGAACTATGATGGCCTGAGGCTCCCGAGGACCGTTCTCACCATCAGTTATCACACTTCCATCTTTGACTCTTCCCACCTGCTCCTAAAGACCTGTGCATCTCCACTGGTCTTTCCTCTGTAGGATCTTGTAAAGACACACCAAAATGGAGGAGGGACTTGCTTCTTGTCCAAACATTAAAGGTCTAGAGAACGTTCTAGAACACACTGGTGCCCTTTAGAGCCCAAATAACAATTTCTAAGTTTCTTACATGAGTGTGGTCCTGCCAAAGAAGCTGGCCTAGGAGAGAGAGAGATAGCCACAAAGAACATAAATATTGTGGAAATTTGGGAGTCAATGTTCAAGACAAACTATGTTAGAGCTTTGTCAGGGACTGCCTAGTCATATTTGTTTACACACAAATCCCTCTTCCCTCTCTGTGTGTTCCACAAAACCATCAGAGATCACCTTGCAGAAGGGAGAACTTTAGTCAGGGTCTTCCCATTCTGACCCATGCCTGACCTAGCTACTCCAACACCCTTTCCCTGATTCTCAGTGTGGTCCATGAACCAAGGCCATGACCACCTCTGTCTGTGCCTAAACAGAGGCCCCAGGAAATTCCACCCTTGAGATCTACTCTTGGCCAAGTGCCCATGAGGCAGTATTGGTTTATGCTACCAAAAATACCACTGTTTCCTCTCAGTCTTGTGCTTAATTTAAGAGTAACTACAAATACAGGGTAAACACATATGCTATTTTCGTTTCCACCTCTATACACATCCCCTTCTCTTCTAAATGGAGCACTGGATTCCAGCCACTAACATCAGCCAGCTGTTGCAATGACAATCATGAAAATGTTCTCCTGTGTCCAACAAGCCCTGGCTGACAGGAGTCTGCCTTCCTGTGACTTTTCTGCCCCACTATCCTCTCAGCTGGCTCTCCCAAGGTGAGCAAAGGGGCTTTAGTTTCTCTCCAAAGGAAGCAGTGACTTTTCAGGACAGACAGCACATGGAACCTGAACAACAATTTGCATTTCAACCATCATCATTAAGTCCCTAGCCACTGAAATCACGTGAGGAAGCTATCTTCCTGGCCTTAAGAGTCCTGATAGCTTACAAGTGACTAACACATAGCAGGCCCTTAGCAAGTCATTGAGAAATGCTAAATGGAGCTACACCATGCTAGGTAAGAAAATCAAAAACATGGCTAAATCAATAAAATAGAAGGTGATTTTATTATAAAACTATCCTTTTAAAACATTGTCAAGGATATTAAATAGCCATTTCTCCAAGTATATGTACAAAGGGCCATGTTTGATAGTCTCTTCTAAAGAAGGGGGACATGGCCACTGGGTTGCTTGGCTCTGACCTGCAAGGGAATAGACGGAGTGGGAGGGAACCAGAACTTCTTCAGCTTTATGGTGGGGTTCATGGGTTTGGAGGTGGCAGCATGATCCAGGCTACTGTTGACTGAGGATCTCTTAAGTGGAGGAATAGCTTTCGTAGCCACAGTGCCTCTTCCTTCCCTGAGTCCTAGGGACATCTGTGGGAAGTCTGGACAGGACCTGTCAGGGTTTCCCTGTGTCTAGAAGCCAAGGTGAGCAATGTTTTGAATTTGTAGACCCTCCCTCCTCTTGCACTAATTCCATATGTCAAACAATTTTGAAATACAATAAATAATCATTATTTCTGGACATACCTGCCTCCCTACACACACACACACACACACACACTTGTACACACACAATACAAATGAATAAAACAGAGATCAGAGAAATAAAAACAACTGAAACCAACATTTATTTCTGATTTCACCACTTCCATGCTTTCTTGTTTCCTCTACATGATAAATATATAACAAAACTTCAATATACAAATAAAACATGTACAGCCTGTATGTAAGCATGTAGTAGTGAGTAAACTCAGACAGCTCGTCAGTTTCCTGTGCCTTATGAAGTAGATCTTTCTTGAAACAGAGCAGTTGTATTTGATAAGCTCCCAGGGTCTGCACCATAGCCAAGTTGGAGGGCCTCCATTAAAGATGGTTAACAACACAGAGAAGCTGCTGTTCATGCTAAAAAACAAGAGTACCCGCTTATCACCACCCCACCCAGGACTTCACTTTGTTCTTTTGTGTGACACATTTTAAATTCAGTAAAATGCTAGTAGATGAAGGTGCACAGGTGGAAACAGCAAGGGATAAGTGGAATCTAGGAAGTCTGGTGAGAGATAACAGATAAGTCTCTGAAGCAACAACACACAGGGTGTGTACTCAGCTCATTTGCCTTCCCAGAGGGGAAAGTTCAAGTTATGAAACTAAGACTTTTTGTAAAGGACGAAAATGTGATGAGGGAATGGAGAATAACTCTAATGTCTGCAGAACATAAAATATCTAAGTAGCATAAAATATTGCAGGACAAGAAGGGCATGCCATCAAAGAAATTATAGTTCACATTTGGGATGAAATTATGAGATTAAACAGCTGGGGACCAGATATAGTACATGATGCATAAACTCTACCAATTATAGTTCACAGTTTGGATGAAATTAAACAGCTGAGGCATTGATATAGTGCTTGGTGCACAAACTTGACCATTTCTTTTCGAATTCAGCTTCTCAGAGGCTTATTCTCAGGGGACTGAGGATTTTCAACTTTATCTTTCCTCATGCGGATGAATACAACTGCTAAAATTATACCTAAAAAGAGAAAACTCAGGGTCAAACAAGCGCAGTCTTTAGATGTCTTAATACAGTCACTTATAGGGTCTTGGTGAGGACAGGAGTAGAGAATGACTTGTGACCCTCCATTTGTGTGATTAAACAATGCTTCATCACTGGGCGTTGGCTCTCTTGGATAAGTAAAGAGGTCACTGTTATGTAGGAAGCCCTGAGTTATAGCTAACCTGGAAGCTGTCAGGATTTCTACTAGGGAATAGAAGAGCCAATGCTGTAACTCCTCTGAGGGAAAAGAGTATGGAAACATGTCTATCTGAACCATGTATATACCCAAATATTGATTCTAGTTTTTCTTCCCTAGAGAAAAAAAGTCTAATCAGAACCAGAGAGCTATTCGGACCTGCCCACCTACCTAGAGTCTACTTTCATTGTACCTACCAAATATGGGTTATTTATGATTTTAAATTGATTTTAAAACAATTTTAGCTTCACAGTAAGGGCTCAGCATGCAGCTTAGTGTCAGATGCATAGCTTGGGGACCTTCCCTGCAGCGCCAGCCTATCCTAAGGGACCGTCAGTGAACTGCCTACACATTCTGGTTTCTCTTACCTCTGTGAACTCTTACAGGATTACACTGTGCTGTTTAGCAGTAATCTGAACTCTCAGAGCCCACTAGGAAAAGTGTGGGGTTACTTTAAGGAAATTGCTGGTCAATAAGCTTACAGCACTGACCATTTTGGGGCAGGGGGACAGATACAAGAGAGGACTGCACCACTAGTATCAAAGCATAGCTGTGAATCTCTGAAGAGGGCCATTGCCAGGAACTCGCAACTCTCGGGTGTCAGATCTAAAGCCACCTCTATTAGGGCAGGCTGACCTTCTGAAACAGTTAGCAGGCTGCATCGTGCATCAGTTTAACAAACTCAGTGCCGACACAGCAGGTTCACAGAATCTTTCTTTCCCTTCATAAAGTTAGTAACTAGGCTAAATGCTGCAATCCGTGTGCAAATGATATGGTTTCATCTGAATCTTCAAAAGGTCCCACATCAGCATTTCAGCAGAACTTCCCCTACATCTTAAACTGTACCTAAGGGAAAATAGGACCCTGCCCTTCCATTTCATTTCCTGAAGCTTCTCAAAAGTTTTCCCCAAACCAGGCAGTCAGTCGTGGACTCTGAAACCTCTGAAGCATGAGCCAAAGAAACTTAAAAAATGTGATTTTCTTAATTTGTACAATGAAGGGCTAGTTTACAAAGGCTTCTGTAAATGTCAGCATGAAATCCAAGCAAGGGAAGCGGAAAGGATCTTTGACGAAGTATCTTCAACCAGGATACTTTGATGTGATTGACTGGTGACTTGTATTCTTGGTTGGTACCCAAGGCAAGAAGCTCCCAGAGTACCCCTAAAAATGGCATGATGAGCTCACATCTGAGGCTGGGGACAGGAAACCCTGGCTCTGAGAAGTCACACTCACCAATGACCAGAAATGTAGTCAGAAGTATACCAACTGCCATGCCCACAGTAGGTATCCCATCCTGGTGGCCTGCTGGCCGGAAACAGCTTCCTTCCACACACTGGCAGAAAGTAACTAAAAAGCAGAACGGTGTTCGGTAGGTTAAGTTTTTAAGTGAATAGCTGCAGAATCCCACTTTAAAGACAAGCACTTCTTAAACTGTGCATGGTAACGATATCCTACATCACCTTACAAAGAACCTACCTGGTAAGGAGACAATCCCTTCCATGGGTGGCTGCCCCCCATCATTGATGAGAATTGGGATTTCATAAACTCGTTCCTCAAAGCCTGTGTGCTTGGCAGAGAGCCTAGCATGTGTGCCTGTCAGAACAGGGGGAAAATGAATCACATGATAATATAACTCCAGAACCTTCACTCAGCAGGAATCAAGCTCATTTTTGCCTTGTATATTATTAGGTAGACTGAAAAAAATAGTCTGATATAGGTGGTAGTTTGAGTAATTTTTTTTTTTTTGTTTGTTGTTTTTTGTTTTTTCGAGACAGGGTTTCTGTGTAGCCGGCCATCTGGAATACTCTGTAGACAGGCTGGCTCGAATCAGAAATCTCCTGCCTCTTAGTTGAGTAATTTAACTTATATTTTTCCATGTCTCTTACCAGAAAAAAAATGGGCTAAAACATCCTTCCTTGTCTATTTGTATCTCCTGCTTCTCCTTCTTTTGTCTTATTTCTTTATCTAACGTTACAAGTACTACATTGAACAGGAGTCAGGGAGGGTGGGACATCCTTGTTTTGTTCCTGATTTTAGTGAGAATGCTTCAAGTTTTTCTCCATTTAGCATGATTTGACTGTGGGTTTGCTGAATATTGCCTTTGTTATACTGAGCTATGTCCCCTGTGTTCTTAGATTATCCAGAACTTTTATCATGAAGAGATGCTGGATTGTGTCAGTTGCCTTTTCTGTATCTAATTGAGATGATTATGGGTTTCTGTCCTTGAGTCTACTTATACGAAGCTTACTAATTTGCATGTGTTAAATCACTCCTCAGATATCTGGAATGAAGCAGACTTGATTGTGGTGGATAATGCCTTTGGTGTGTTCTTGAGTTTGGTTTACAAGTATTTTATTGAGAATTTTTTGTATCCATGTTCATCAGTCCTTTTTTTTTTTTTTTTTTTTTTTTTGGCAAGGGGGTGTCTTTGTGTAGTGTTTTTCCATCAGGGTAATATTTCCCATTTCTATAACTTTTATGAGAGCTTGGCAGTGGTTGCGCACATCTTCAACCCCAGCACTTGGGAGGCAGAGGCAACAAATCTCTGAGTTAGAGGTCAAGCCTGATCTACAGAGTGAGTTCCAGGACAGCCAAGGCTATACAGAGAGATCCTGTCTCAGAAAAAAATATGGAATAACTTGAGTAGTGGTGTTGGTTCTGCAAACGTTTTGTAGAAGTCTGTGCTTGAGTTTACCTGGCCCTGAGCGTTTTTTGTTGTTGAAAGATTTTATTTATTGCTTCTGTCTCATGTGATATTAGGGGCCAGCTTATTTATTTTACCTTCATTTAGCTTTTGTGAGACTCATGCCTAGAAATTTCTTTTAGATTCTAATCTGTTGGAAAAGTTTTTTCCAAGTATGTCTTGGTGATTCTCTGAATTTCCTAAGCGTCAGTTTTAATGCTTCCTTTGTATATCTTATTTTATTAATTTAGATCTCCTCTTTCTTTTGGCTAATTGAGTAAACGTTCAGTCTTACTAGCTTCTCACTTCTTTCACTGATTTCAGCCCTGCTTTTGATTATTCTTGCCTGTCTTTTTTCACTTTTTATTTTTGTATGCGTATGGTTGTTTTCTCTGCATTTATGTCTATGCATCACATTCATGAAGTAAACACAGAGGTCAGAAGTGAATAATTGGACCCCCTGAGATTGGAGTTACAAAGTGTTGTAAGCTACCATGTAGGTGCTAACAGCAGAGTCCAGGTGCTCTAGAAGAGCAGCGCTGCTCGTGACTGCTGAGTCATCTCTTTAGCCCATCTTCTGGTCTATTTGGGGAGGGGGAATTGGTTTTTTTTTCCAAAGACTTTGAGTACATTGATTCCTTTTTTTTTTTTCCCATAAATTTGGGCATGTTGCATTTTCTTTTTCATTTAATTACAGAAATTTAATTTTTTTCCTTGACCCAATTAGCATTTAGTAATGTGTTTAGTTTCTGTGTACTTCCTCTAGTTTCTATTGCCATCAGTATCCAGCTTTATTCCACTGTGGTCAGATAGAATGCAGGATGTGATTTCAATTTTCCTATATGTGTTAAGACTTACTGAATGTCCCAATATGTAGTTAATTTTATAGAAAGTTCTGTGGGTGCCGGGAGTGTGGCGCATGCCTTTAATCGCCTTGGATGAAGCATCTGGGATTTCTGAGTTCGAGGCATGCTGTGTTTTATTTTGTGTTGTAGTTTCGAGGACAGCCTGGCTACCATGAAACCCTGTCTCGAAAAACCAGAGCGAAAATAAAAAAAAAAAAAAATCTGCTGGTGCTGAAGATGACATTTAGTGTCGTGGACATCTCCTTTTGGTTCATTTGATTTATGATAACATTTAACTAGAGAGTTTTTCTGTATGACCTATCGACGTGAGTGGTATTGAATCTACCTATTATCACTGTGCTGGGATCAATTTGTGGTTTTTAGATCTAGTAATATTTGTTTCATAAATTTGGGTTATTGTATAAAACCCTGTGTTTGTTGCATAGATGTCCTGATTGCTTGTCTAGGTATTGTTTATTTGTTCCTTGTGACATCTTGGGTATGTTTATCCTGCTCTTCAGATTGAAGGATTCCCCCAGCATCCTCTGTAGAGCTGACTGGATAGTCATAAATTCCTTTAATCTATTTTGTTATGGAAAATTTTGCTTCTTCTTCCATTTCAATAGGTAGTCTTTCTGAGCACCATAGTATGGGTTGAGAGTTGCAGTCATTTAGGACTTAAAATACATGTGGACCACCTAGTTTATAGATGACTTGACCTTTCACTCATGCAACTTTCAATATCTTTTATTTATTCTGTGTTATTAATGTTTTAACTATAATATGTTACAAAGAATTTCTTTTTGATTCAACTTATTTGGTATTCTATAATCCTCTTGAACCTGGATAAACATCTCTTTCTCTAGGCTTTGGAAATTTTTCTTCAGTTGTTTTACTGTAGATATTTTCTATGGTTTTGTTGTGATATTCTCCTTCTCTTATCCCCATATTTCAAAGTTTAGTTCTTTTTAGATTATCCCAAAACTTTACCATGTTTTCTTCACTTAAAAATTTTCCCATCAACTTTTCTTTCCAACTCCTTTATTAGTCTTCTGTCTCTGACTCTGTTTTTGACAGAGTAGGATTTTTTTCATTCTGTTTTTGTTTCTGTGTTGGCATTTGTGCATCTGGTATTAGTTTGTTGGTTAAGTTATTCTTTAAGTTGTTTTGTTAGTCAGGATTTCCCTCGAGAGTCTTATTTCCACTCAGTTGGGTGGAATCAAACTCTATACTGACGTCTTATGTAGGCTTTCTTATTTTATTCGTCTCTTTGTCTTTGACTTGTTTGAACACAGTTATAGTCCTTATTTTGAATTCTCTGTTTGAATATCCTTCGGTGTCACTTATATTAGAAAAATACAAATTATGAAATTTGTATTTTTGAAAGGATTTTTTTCATGCTGTTTTTGTTTCTGTGTTGGCATTTGTGCATCTGCTATTAGTTTTGGTTAGGTTTTAAGTTGTTTTAAAACCTACTATTGTTAAAAACTTGTACATATACATACACACAAATAAAGACTTTAAATGGATATAACCTATAACAGGATAACAATTCTCCTATTGGACATTATAGGTTAACAAATAAAAACAAGTGCCAGGACTCTGTTACAGTCTTTTACCAGTGATGTCGTATAGACTACCAAACATTACAAGCTCTTGACAATGCTCTTGGTTACTATCCAGAACTTGATAGTAAGATCCTGTTGTTGGACATACCACATATTTAAATCATAGAACGTGAAGAAATCAATCTAGGATTTACCTGAACTCTTAATGTCCATAGGCTAGTTTCATAAGTAGAAGGCACTATACACAGTAACTGTATGCCAATGGGTTAGAAAAGCAAAAATAGAAAAACATTTGAAAACTACAGACTGCAACATCAATCAAAAGGAAGTGTGTAATCAAATAGACTTTAAGGAAGAAATGACCCCAATTTCACACACAGGCTTCCAGATAATTGCATAGGTAGAACATTGCCTAACTTACCTATCAGATTAGCAGTCAATGAAATTAAAAACAGGTTTTAAAAAGGCATTGTAAGAAAAAAAACTACAGGTCAGTTTATATAGATTTGTTGATATAAACACAAAAGTCTTTAATTTTATCAAATTAGATTCAAAATTACATAAACTCTTTCTCACCAAATAGCCCTCATCCCAACAATACAGTTGTTTTAAGATAAAAGCCAAGATAATCCACAATCCCTGACAAAACTTCCAACTCAGTCAGAAGAAAACCAGTTCTCAGCAAGTTGTGAATAGAAATCCCAAGTATCAAATATGGATCACTTATGAAATATACTTACTAGTGAGGGAGCAGCTTGCCTTCTACACTAGGGGACCAAGGCAAGAACTTTGGTTCTCCTTACTTATACTCACCTACTGAAAGTTTTAGCGGTCAAGGCAAGATTGGAAAGGAAGAAGTTAAACTGTCATTTATAAACAACACCATTAACCTACATAGGAAATCAGTGGAATCCAAGTAATATAAAAATTAGTAAAAAATGTCAATGAGTTGTCATACAAGAGTGTTCATCACAGAAATCACCAGTTGGGTATTTCTATATCCTAGTGTGTATAGAAATATAAATCTTAAAACACTATTAAAAGAACAAAGCATTTTTGTAAGAACTACACACTGAAAGTTAAGATATGCTACTCAAAGAAATTAAAGAAGACCTCAATAAGTGGAGACATGCACCCGTGTTCATGAATGGAAACTCCCACCGCACCCCAAGCGATTCATACACACGAGGCAGTATCTAAATCCCAAACTCAATAGGTTTCTTTAGGTGGCAATAAACAAGTGGCATACTAACATTTATTCCAAAATGCAAAGCACACTTGAAAAAATAACAGGAAAAATTATACCACCTGATCTGCAGTCTTTTTTCAACTATAGTAATTAAACAATATAGTATCATAAAATAAATTTTCCCATTTGAATTTTTCTGAAATTTTAAAGATAACCCATGCTGAGGGGTGTTTTAAATAAATGGTGTTAGAACAATTAGATAGCCATATTAAAACAGAGCACCTTGATTGTAGACACTTATGAATCCTATATGAACATTAACTTGAAATGGATCTTGTTTTAGTGACCTTATCTTAGGCAATTTTCTTTCCTCTTTTTCTTTTTTTGTTGTTTTGTTTTCAATACTTTCCTACCACAGTGTCCCCTCCCTCCACAACTCCCAGCTCCTTCCTCATCTCCCTCAGATCCATTCCTCCTCCATTTCCCTTCAGAAAAGAGCGGGCACATTTAAAAATCACAAATTAATAAGAAATCAATAATTCTGAGTTTAACAATTTTTTTTGTTGCTTAACAATATTGCAAGAGGAGCTGGAGAGGTGACTCAACAGTTAAAAGTGCTTACTGATCCTGCAGAGGACCAGAGTCAGTCCCTAGCACACCATATTGGCTCACAACCACTGTACATCCAATGGACCTGTTGCCCTCTCCTGACCCTGCAGTCACGTGCCTGCACACGGGTGCACATTAACGAAGCACACATACATAATAAAAAGTAAATCTTTAGGGAAGAGAAGACATTGCTGTAAAAGTACAATTTCCTGATAAAGCACATCACATACACAGTGGAGAGGAGGAGAGAAGAGAGAGAGAGAGAGGAGAGAGAGAGAGAATTCAAATGAGTGAGACCAATCTGAACAAATTTGATCAGATGCATCACTGATGACAAATCACTACTTGAAGAGAGGCTTAAAACATTAGTTACTAGGGAAATACCAATAAAGAATAGAGCAGGAGATTGAAGTGCTCACACTGGAATGGCTAAAGATAACCGAGCTGAGCAAACGCACTGGGGAGGGTGTGTGCAGCTGAGGTCTTGTGTGCCGGTAGGAACGTAAAATGCCAGAACAAACTGGGAAATAGTTGGACCTTTTCTGAACTACTAAGCATTAACCTACCGTTGATGTGGTCACTCCACTCCTTGGTGTTCAACTATGAAACATAATAAATCATGCTCCTAACACACTTGTCCACACATGTGCCCAGCAAAGCACAGGCACCAAGAGAAGGGAGACACTGTGATACTGCTACACAATATAAAGATGAAGATCTTGTGCACACAGCAAGAACACACACCCAAATAATCATGCTGAGAGGAAGAAGCTGGAAGTACATGAAGTTATGAAAAGACTAATCTGTAGCAACAGAAAGATCATTAATGCTGAAAAACAGGATGGGCTTATTAAATGAGGGGGTAGGGCAGCAAACATAAGGTAAGAAAAAGCTTGAGAGAGGTAAAATAGTCATTTGATCTGATGATGTGTGTGTAGTGTGTATGAGTGTGTATGTGTGTATATTTGTGTATGTGTGAATTCTTGTAAAGTATACATTAATGAAATGTAACATATGGTAAGTTTACTATATGTTGTTTCAATAAAAATATTATCAAATGTGATTCTTAGCTTCACTGGAAATTTACAACTGATGTTCAAATTGTTCATCTATCCATGTACACCAATCAGGATGCTGTGGTGTCAAGCTTCCCTTTCTGCAAAGCCTGGAGCTTTGAAGACTTTCCTTGTGTGCTTCAGAGCATGGCCTGCTTTCTTGGGACAAGAAGAAAATTCTGTGGTGACTTATAAAGCCCACCAAGGCGTGCGCGTGTGCACACACACACATACAATTCCTTTATCCACCATTGATTTTTCTCATTGTACATTTGATAACTCACCATTGATTTTGGAAACTTCCCAGTCATTTTGAAGGCTTTCTCTGCCAAGGGCGAATGTAAACTTGGGCCTCCAAAGTGACTGCTGGTCATCATCAGTGGCCCCGAAGATGAGGCTCCCAGGAGCACTGAGAGGGTGACAGAAGAACAAGCCTGTGTAATCCTTAGCTAGGCGAGGGGGGTTGTCATTCACATCCATGAGGCCCAGGTGGAAATGTGCCGTAGAACTCAGAGAGGACCCACCTAAGACATTGAAGGGTTAGAATATAGTTCCAAGCGTTATTATCATCCTTCATAAGGAATCATGTTTCTCCTTTCTTTAAAAAAAAAAAAAAGATCAATATTTAAGTAGTTGGGTCTATTAAAGTAGTAGAAGGAAGCTTTTAGAATTACAGACTTAATTTTAGTACTGCTTAAAATGTTTAAATGGAACCAACAAGATGACTCGGTGAGTAAAGACACTTGTGCCAAACTTGGTGACATGACTGTGATCCCTGGAAGTCACATGGAGTAAGGAGAACTGACTCCCATAAATTATTCTTTGATGTACACACATGCACACAGCACACAGCGCACACACAAACACACACAAAATAAATGTAATAAAAATGTTTTAAATGTTTAAATGATAATACTAACCGTGTGTGTGTGTGTGTGTGTGTGTGTGTGTGTGTGTGTGTGTGTCTGTCTGTCTGTCTGTCTGTCTGTCTGCCTGTCTTCAAGACAACTCTGAACTTTACAGAGAAGAGTGACAGTCAAAAGCGATGGGACCTAGCTAAGTTCACACAGCTAGTGCACAGAGGAGAGGTCCCTATCAGCCACACCGTCCATCACTTCCCACTGCCTTCTGCAACCTGACCCAGTTTTCTAAGCTTCATTTCCCAACTGAGAAGCGCATGGCTGCTGTGAAGATCTCTGTGGAGATCTCACACACAAAAAGAAAAAAGCAAATGGTTGCACAAATGTCATGTCATGCTAGAGTGATAAAGACCATGTCTTCTTCATTATGACCAATGGTAGCCGTGTGCTCTTGGGCAAATCAATTTCTCAATGCCTTGGTTTCTTTGTGCACAAAGTATGGTCAATAGAAGTACACAGGAGGCATCCGGTGTGGTACAACCGACCCTGACTGTCCCTGCCTGACCTCTCGCAGACGCTGCTTTGATGGTTGGTCGCTACTTATGTTCCTGTAAAGTGTTTTATGGCTCCTGCTTTGATTCCAGGAAGCCTTGTTTTCTTGATTTTCTTCACAGCGTCTTTTATGTCTCTGACTGTTCTTAAACCAAAGACGAGTCCACGGATGGCCTTGAAGTTGTTTGGTCTATTAACATTATTATTTTGGTCCCAACAACTGAAAATGGAACAGGTTTTGGCTCATGGTCACAATCCATGAGACTTCTAAAACGTGAAAACACTTAGAAACTTGTGCAAAGTGAAATGTTGATCGTTGTGGGATCAAGGAGAACGCACAGCATCAAGGTCTAGACAGAAACCTCCCTCGAACTTACTGGGAGCTTTTAAATCACCAGTTAAAATGTATACATCCTGATAGCAGAATGTGTAGCGGGAGGCAGAGACTGAGCTGTCCCTGTCTCAGCAAACCCTTGTCTATTTGTACATCCTTCCAATAATAAACAGCCTTGCTGGACTTGAACTTAGCTATGGTCATGTTGGTTTTCTCCATTTTTCCCATACATTTTTATGATTCCTTTCTCTGTCTCCCCATGTCTGCCTCTAATCTGGGGCTTTGTATTTTAAAAGTTTAAATTTTTTGGCCTAAAACTATATTTGTTTGATAGTAATTAGCTCTGTTCTCATCTTTTTTTTATAAGCCAAGCAGATACATTACTAGCTAATTAGAGTCCTTGATCAGCACAAGATCCACAGAATTCCTACTGCAAGATGGAAAATTCCATTTAACAACACTCAATGTTTTAATTAGTAGCCTTATCCCTGGACGCCATACTATTCCTGTGAATTTATCTTTATTTTAATCTGAAATTTTTCTTGGAACTCCCTGTTCAGCATCAGTGGTCAGCTTGTATCACAACTGAATTAAATAGGATGCAAGGCTTATGCCAGGATGGTCCAAGCATCCTGGCATTCTGTGCAATTGTCTTCCCTTTCAAAGTTTATCTTGCCTCATCGAAGCAGCAGAGACCCAGGTTCAGATACCAGCTGAATCAGAATCCCCAAGGATGGACTCCCCGGTCACTAGTACACAAGCTTTCTGGACAGCCTTGCATAAAACGTTTTGTGCTCCAAAAAAGCATCAGCACACAGGGACTATAATTTAAGGCTCCATGGGCCACTGGTTTCCATCTTAGTAGAAGCCTGCAGTCCCCTTTGAGGAGGTAATGAGGGAGGTTAGCTAGGGACTCTGAACGTTCCAAGAAGAGGCTCTAGTCCCTACAGAAAACCAGAGCAGACAGCAAGCATCCCTGATACCCTGCCAGCCTTGGGGAAACTCTGCCTAGTTGAAGCACAGACTGGCACAAGTGTTCTCTAACACAACCATGAGGGAGTGAAAATGTACAGGCACTCAGACACAGCACATACTTATACACACACATACACTCACACTCTCTTATATACATCATACACACTCTCACACACTACACTCCTACACACTCACACTCTCACACACACCTACACACTAATACACATACACACTCTTACACACACACTCACACTCACACAAACACACACACACCACACTCCCTTCCTCCCTTTTGTACCTGTTTCCCCATGGCTTTATGGTCATACTCAGAAACGATTTTTAACCTTCTCTTGCCCTCCCGCTCATTTTTATTGATGTTCCCCCACCCCCTGATAATCTGTGATCTGGTTGTGCTTTGTTTTGCTCACCTACTTCAGTGGCCACCACTTGTACTCGATACACACTTTCTGTTTCCCTGTCCAGCGGAGCAGTGCTAAATATCTCACCAGTGACGGAGTCGATTTTAAGCCAGCCTCTGTTATCGCCTTTCAGAGAATAACTTCATGAGGGGGAGAGCAGAAGAAATCCCGTGTTACTTTGCATGAAAACGGAAGATAGTCTGTGCTTCTCTACTCAGACATATGATCATCATTAGGGTGTACTATGGAGCAGAATCACAGAATCCGCATCTCATTTACACATCTCTCATTGGAAGAACTGTCTTTACAGCAATGGTTCTCAAGCTATGGGTTGCGACCCCTTTGGGGATCAAACAACCCTTTCACAGGGTCACCTAAGACCATCTGAAAACACAGATATTTACATTATGATACATAACAGTAGCAAAATTACAGTTATGAAGTAGCAATGAAAATAAGTTTATGGTTGAGGGTCACACAACATGTGGAACTAAATTAAAGGGTCGCAGCATTAGGAAGGTTGCGTGCCACTCCTCTACAGCATGGTTCTGTGCTTGTTTCATTATGCATAGCAGAGTGACAAGCTCTGGGAGAAAAGTTATATTTTCCTGGCCATCAAGATTCCAAACTGAAGTACATGTCTTCTGAAAGCTTTCAGTACACCACCCTGCTAAGGAAACCTGAGCAGCTAGTCTTGGAGACACGGGCTGCTCATGGTCCTGGCAAGCCTTCACTATAGAAACATCAACTTCAGGAGACAGGGACAAGGCAAGAATTGAAGAATGAGGCCTTTAGATACACAAATAATCCAGTAAAGTGTGGTAAATATAGTATACATGCTTAGAATCACAGAGAGGATGCTTAGACTTATAAAACCTTTCTGAAGATGTTGACCAGACAAGAAGGATGCCACAAAGATACACAAGCCAGAGAGGCCAAGAGCATCCTGGTGTGTGAACAGGGCATGGATATGCGTAGGCAGCAGTAAATGGAAAGATGCAGCCACAGAGACTGGGAGAGCCAGATCATACAAGCCAGAGGCAGCCAGTGATCTGTGTTGAGTGAAAAGGTACCTGGCTGAAATTGTGTCTTCAACAGGAACTCATTTGTGGATATAGAAAAGATCGAGAGAAACCAAGTCTTGTCTGAGGAAAGCCAGTGGGTTTATCCTATTTTGTAAAGCCTCACATATGGCTGTAAAGATGTCTATAGCTGCAAGCCATTTTATTCCCAGTCCTGGAAATGTCACTTCAATAAAAATTTAATAGGAGTTAAGGAATTGTGTGTGTGCATGGCTTCAAAACATTGCCTGTAAATTTTAAAGATTCTGTTAGCCTATATATCCAGGAATAGGAATGATTAAAATTATATTTAATCACATTAATTTTCCCATGTGTATTTTTAGCATGTTGTATATGTCAAGCACTGTATTCATGTTTGTGTGTGTGTGTGTGTGTGTGTGTGTGTGTGTGTGTGTGTGATAAGTCAGAGCTCCTAGGTCCTTGGGATTCCACCTGACGGAAGTGAGAATCCCAAGGGCAGTTGGCTAACTTCGCCTTAAAGGCTCTTACTGCCTGCAGTGCACAGTTGACTCAGATGGGATACAGAATGGTGAGAAAGGATTGGTCCACAACAGAGATGGCAATGCAATGAACCACAGTGGAAGTAGTCAGAAACACTTGGCTTCTGGATCTGTGGTCAGCAGTGGGCTCTATAATATTTGAAGCTGGGTTGGATTTGAATCTACTGAATGCTGATGGACTCTCTAAGTTTACCCAGCTGGAGAGTTAAATTCTTCAGTCCAGTACATCGGAGTCAGTAAAGTTAGCTTTTATGGTGTCATGTGCCCCTGGGCTGCCTTCATTACTCCTCATTCATTTACTTTCCTGAGACACACTTTATAGGGTGCTGCTTCTCAGCCTCCCTTGCCCACCTCATCTCCTGATGGCAACTCTGGTTTCATGTTCTATACCAGTGTTTGAGCCACCAGAGGAATTTCCTTAAATGCTTCTGTTTTCTTTATACTCACATGCATATACCTCTGACCAGTAATTTTACTGATTTATTTTATCTTTTGATTACAACCAGAATTTTTTTGTAGCATTCTCCGGAGAATACAGCAGCATCATTTAGATAGTAATGGGCTCTGAATTCCATTATGACTTGTGACCTGGATATATAGAGTTGTTTCTGCACTGAATAGTGCAATATAATCCGCACTACTGGTAATGTTGCTCCTCGGTATGATATGGACATGATTTGAGTGTTCCCCCTCCCCCACAAAAATGTTCTCATGTCAGAAGCCTCCTTCGCAGATGGTAAATTTGCTGAGTACAGGACCGTTGAGAGGTAGGGTTAAGTGGGTTGTCTTTGTGTCACTTGGGGACACTCCCTTGCAGGAGTTGTAAGAATTCAGTGGCTACAGCTTCCTGTCTGCAATAATATTGTTTCCCTTTGCTTGTGTTGCTGTTTGTTAATACACATAAGCCCTTCAACAGACCCAGCCTGTACTGGTGCTATGCCCATGAACATCCAGAGCTATGAGCTGAATAAATTGCTTTTCTTTATAAAGTTACTCTGCTTCACGCTTTTTGTTATAGTAAGCGAACTAGTAATATACTTCATGCAAGAAAATCAGTAAAGACCTAAACCTAAGTGTCTACAGGACAGCTTGATAGGAGGTAAAACTTCACTCAAATATACAGAGAAACTTAAATAAAGACTTGGAACTACACACACCAGCTAAGTCATGCAGAAGTATCTGTTTGTATTCTGGGCAGTATTGTATAAGACAGACAAAAGGTCTGAGTTCAAGTCCTATCTATGCTTACTAACCATGTGATCTTTAAAATCATATAGGTATTATACAAATGTGTATATGTGCATGCAGTAAATGAATTAATCATTGTACATTATTGAGGCAAATATGTGTGGGGGCAGTTGCATCAAAAAAAAAAAAAAAAGAAGAAGAATTGAGAATGACCAAAACAGAATATTGTCTTAGCATCTCACCTTGAGCACTAGCCCTCTGTGAATGAGGGGGATGAGCTCCAGATTATCTCTCCAGATAGAGGAGGAGCCCAGGATCCCTACATTCCCTTTGCCCTCTAAGGTGGCTTTTTCTACTTCTGTGTTTTTATCTCTCTACAACTCCAGTCTATTTTTCATAGGAAGCTCTCTTGAATCTCAACAGTTTAGACCTAGGGCCTGGCCATGGCTCATGTAATCTCAGGGGTGGGGCTCCCACCTTGTACCTTTTCCAGATCTCAACTGAGGCCTGCAGCAAGGAAACAGAATGGCACCTGAAGCCATATGTCTGACACACTGAACCAAGGATAGAGACCCTGCTTCTGATGTCTGCTCCATTGCCCCAGTCCTTTAAGCCAGTCAATGCTACTTCTCTGTCTTGCCAGCCCTCCTTCTGGCTATGGTTGCAGCATGCAAGTAGGTCTGCCCAGCCCTGCTGCCCTGTACCTCACAGCCAGGCCTTCAGGATCCCTGGCAGTCACATTGCCCACTTTTGTGCCTATAGCAGCATCTTCGCTGATGTTTGCTTGGAATATTTGCTGGGGGAATACAGGTACTTCATTCACATCCGTCACAATCAGCTCGAAGGAGGCAAAAGAACTAGCATTGTACTCTACACCTTCCACCAGCGGCTCAGGGTTTTCTGCTTGGAACACAATGCTAGCAACTGGCTGAGTTTCAAAATCAAGAGGCTGTGGAGGGAGAGAAAACAAGGGGAAATTAATCTTGAGGTGAATAGCTCCCTTAAAGGATTTATTTCTTTTAAAACTCATACAATCTTAGTTGAAACCTTGTTCTCAAGAAAACCATAACGCAACTTTATTCAGGTGCCATGAGAGCATTGAGTCGTTTCATGTACGTGGGGTTTCAGGGAGAGGGAATCTAACACAGCCCTCCTCAGATTCATTTAACAACCCTGGTGGACCCTACATGTCTTCTCAGCAAAATCTTGATTCTCCTCAGACAATGGCATCTAGGAAAACATTTGTACTACAGACATGTTCATGTGGTACGGAGGATCACTTCCCAATGATTTCAGAACCCAAGACTCTGGGAGAGGTGAGCCGAGGCCATGCCAGCAGGAAGATGTGTTTCTGGTCCACCTGGATAGACAGGACCAGGAGTAAGAACAGGACATTGATTCTGGCTCTATGTAAGGGAGAACTTAACAATCAGGCTACCTAAGATGGAAAGAGTTAGTTCAGAAAAGAGTCCATTCCAAATTCTGTAACTTTTCAAGGATATGCTTAACTACATGTGCCAGCACAGAAAGATTTATCTATCCTATGAGCAACTGGCCCATGGGACCTCATATCCTCCTCTAAGCAGGAATCTATTGTTCTATAGAAGAGAGGCCAGATAGCCTCTACAGTGTAGGCCACCATCTCAAGACTAAAGGATCCCATAGGACTCTGAACCCATGTAAACTAAAATCTAAACATTGTGTGTGTGTGTGTGTGTGTGTGTGTGTGTGTGTGTGTGTGTGTGTGTTATTGTTATTTTAAGATGGAGGCATGTGGACTTTTTAAATTCTTTTATTTATTTGTATGTGTATGTATATGTATATTGGTACATCCATCCCATAGTACATGTACTAAGATGAGAGGGTAAGTTGTCGGGGTTAGCTCTCTCCTTTTACCATGTGGGTAAAACTCAGGTGGTCAGGCTTATGGAGTAAGTGCCTTCATCCACTGAGCCATCTTGCCAGCCCCAGTCAAATAGTCATATAATTTTGGTTTTTTGTTTTTTGGGGAGGTTTTTTTTTTTGTTTTTTTGGTTTTTCGAGACAGGGTTTCTCTGTGTAGCCTGACTGTCCTGGAACTCACTCTGTAGACCAGGCTGGCCTCGAACTCAGAAATCCGCCTGCCTCTGCCTCCCAAGTGCTGGGATTAAAGGCGTGTGCCACCACTGCCCGGCAGTCACATAGTTGTTTTGTTGTTGGACTCTCAAAAGACCCTAAAATGTCAAAAACTAAACAGAAACAGTGCAAAGCCCAAAAGGATATTGTGGTGGTTTGAACAGGAATGCCCCCATAGATTGATGTGTATGAACGCTTGACCCATAGGGAGTGGCACTATTAGAGATATGACCTTGTTGGAGCAGGTTTTGCCTTGTTGAAGGAAATGTGTCACTGCGGGGGAAGGCTTTGAGGTCTTCTATATGCTCAAGCTATGTCCAGTGTAGCACCCAGTCTCCTGTTGCTTTGAATCACTACGTAGAACTCTGAATTCCTTCTCCAGCACCATGTCTACCTGGATACTGAAATGCTTCCTACCATGAAGATCATGAACTAAAGCCCTGAAGATGTAAGCCTATCTCAATTCAATGTTTTCTTTATAAGAGTTTCCTGGGTCATGGTGTCTCTTCACAGCAATAAAACCCTAACTAAGACAGATGCTATCTGTCAGGGAAGCAGCACTCATGACTTTATGCAGGTGTATTGTTCTGAAGGACTCGAGACACCTAGGCCTTTTCTTGTATCATTTTGCCATCAGTACACAGTGGTAGTGACATCCATTCATGAAGTACAAGACAGACACAGATTACATTGGCTCAGCCTGCCCTTCTCACATCTGAACGAATCCTTTTCCTCCAGGAGCTGAGCATTGCTGATCTCCTCATCCGGTTCCTCATCCTACCACATAGCCTAGACAGATGGGCTTCACTTTCTCTGCAACTGCACAGCACCCGAGCCAGAGCTTTGGTCATATCGTTCTTATTCTGTCTCATCGCTGGCCATCAGCTCTGTGAGAGGAAGGACTGTGGCATAGTCACCTCACTCCTCATCTCCTTCCTGACACACAGTACCCAGAGTACATCAGTTAGAAGGTACATAGATAAAAGGCTTGATCCTTGAGAGTTTCAATGGAAAGAAAATTGTAGTACAAGAGGATACATAACATCTTTCTCTGGCCTTCTGGATGCACCCATGTTGGAAGCCGACTCTTAGCCAAAAGCGGCTATCATCTTTACAGCCATCTCAAGCCATATACCCTGTCAAGAGACTTGTTTTCAACAGCCCGCAACAGCTGAGCACACTCTGATAAACATCTTGTTTTGTTGTTTAGTTCTGCCAGCAGCTAGGAGCACATGGTCTCCATACTGCTAGGCGCATGACATAGTGCCTTCAGCTGAGCTTGCCCACAAGGGCAAGGCACGTGATAAAGGGTATTAATACCCAGGATTTCCTTTCAATTAAAGAGACTTGATTAGACCCTTTGTCTTGTTTCCATCCTTTGTATCTCTCGCCCCTCCATCCCCACTCTCTCTCTTGCTAGACCCTGACCCACAGACCGGAGCAGCAGAACGGCCATTACAAAGTAGCAGAATGGGCCATTGCTAAGGAGCAGACTGGGCTGTTACACACCCACACATGTGTATATACCATCCACTTATCCAAGTCCATACTCAAACAGTATATACATATACTGTTTATGTCCATTACCGAAATGCTCTATCAGAGATAAGCTTGGTGTTATGGGAGGAGAGACTTAAGTATTTAGCTTGGCTTAAAACACAGTATCTCTCTTGATCGTTGCCAATAGGAGGATAAGCCTCTGGTATAGCTTGTGACCTTCAGAGTTCCAGGACCCCAGCTGTGTTCTGAGATTACCTTCCAGTGGTCAGCCTGCCAAACTTTGACACTCAAGAACTGTTGTCACAGTACCTGGGGAATAGAGAGCTGAGACTGCAGGTCCCTAACACAGTGGTTCTACAATTGCTTATGTGATTATTAGTAATTGAACACGAAACAAATTTCAATTATTCATTCAGTCAAGCAATACTCAATATCTTCATCTGCCATGTGTCAAGCAATATTCTAGACACAATAAATATAGCAATATACAAAACAAGGATGGCAAGTGTTTGGTGTGTGGCCTGGCTCCACTAGAATGGGACCTCATGTATGGTTTATGGGGAAGGACAGCTACAGCTCTCCACTACCATCATCTCCTAAAGGATCCAATCACCACACATGGTCAGGTTAGCTGTGGATGCTACATGATAAGATACCACAGAGAAAAAATGGCATGAAGCAGTTGTTTACTGGGATAAACATCCCCCCATCTTCTCTGAGTCCCTAGAGTGGTGGGAAGAGAGAGATGTCCCAGTCCTGCAGCAAAGATTTATACCACCATGCTTTGCAGACTACCCACTCCCAATTCTGAAAAACACCCCTTCCTCCATCTTTCCATGTTCTCTCTCCACGTAGATAGCCAAGTATGGAGGAAGAAGCTATGATCATATGTTCTCCAAATGTCAGACATCCACAGAAGGTTATGGGTGTTATACACTGAACTCTGCTGAACCCAATAGGCACCCTTGTCAGATGATGTACAGGTGACACTCCATACTCTTTTCTTGTTGTCACTAAATACCTGACAAGAGGCAGCTTAAGGGAGGAAGAATTTACTTTGGCTCACAGCTTACAAAGAGATACAGACCATCTCAGCAAGAAAGATGTGGCTGGCCACATTGTGTCTGTTGTCAGAAAGCAAATGAATGGATAGGAGGTAAGGCTGGTAAAACTTCTTAGCTGTGGTCATAGTTTATCAGACAAAGCTTCACTTCCTGGGGGATCCAAAGCCTTACAAAACAGCACCACCAGCTTGAGACCAAGTGTCCAGACACATAAGACTGTGGACAACATTTCACATTCAAATAGCTGATGTGATCCTGTGGCTAGTTCCAGGCTGGCATTATTTTTTTTTTCCTGTGCTCTTTTTCATTTTCTGTGTAACTATTCTACTTGGCCTCTGCTTTTAGCCTTTACTTTCAGCTTCCATTACTCTAGTTCAAAACATTTCCTTAGCCGTTTTTTTTTTTCAGCCTCAACCAACAAGCAATATTCCAGCTAATTCTCAGTTGCACCTATTTACCTGGAAGGCTTTGCACTCTCCCCATGAAAAGTTTGTTGACTCAATACCTATTGGATGGTTCCTAATGAGTTATCTGGCAAACCCATGATGAGCTCTAACACAAATTATGAGCTACAGAAGAAAAAAATTGAGACTCAGGTACATGGTGAGGGATGGGAATAGGCTGAGGGAAAGTGGGAGACCCTGGAGAAAGGCATGGGAACTATGAGTTAATACTTTATATCCAAACTCTCTAGTCTTTATGGGAGGGGGAAAGAGCCAACTGGGTTTAGGAACACGGTAAAGGATGGAGTTGTAATTCTTCAAAGTTCCTTGTGGTGAAAAGCACTGGCCCCTCACTCAGACTCATCAGCTGACTAAAATCAGGACAAAAGTCTGTCACCTTCCTTCATTTCACATCTGTCTCCTCTGTCTTAAAACTTGGGATCACCTTCCTGATTAGCTCTGTGCATGGCCATGTTAATCACATAAGGAGCATCTGTCTACGGTCTCATCTCTGGAGCTAGAGAGGAGGCTTAGCAGTTAAACATTTGCAGAGATCTTAGTTTGGTTCCCAGTATCCACATCAGATGACTTCTGTGTGCGTGTGCACATGTCACCTCTGCCTATTGGTCCTGACATCATTGTGGGTAGAATAATCTATTTTATGTATTTTATTAATAATTATTAGTGGGCTATCTACCTTTTGATCTTGACATATCCTGTATTTGTCTTGGGATCTGTGACAACTTCCAGTCTTCCCTCAGAGTCTCCTTGTACAATCTTGTACAGAATTTTAGAACTCCCTGTAAATGGCTCATCAGCATCTGTAGCTTGGATGACTAAGATGGTGGATCCGATGGCGTGTCTTCAGAGAGAGTCTTGCTGCCATACTGAGGAAGAAACATAAAAGGAAACAGAAGGTCCACGTCATTGAGTTTACTGGCTAAAGAGCAAACATCTCTGGGTTCAGGACAGAGGTCACAGCTTGCTTTCATATCCAGCATGATTTTCCTCTTGGTGAACAAGTGACAGTTGGTTTTAACATCATTTGTACTTAAGAACTGAAATCCATACCAAGGAGCATAACAACTTAGACATTCTAGAATGATTCTAAAATAGACTTCCCCTCCAACATCCACATGTTTAATAACTATAATTAGTTGAATAATAATGATACAGATAGCTGTAATATGAGAAGTGCCTATGGTGTAACAGATATTTCTAATTCCTGAATCAACCAAGGGATAGACATTAGGAGTGTCTTCAAAACACTGAAGTCAGAGTTGGCTACCAATTCTAAATTCTGAATGGTGCAGTTATCTCATTTCTTTAAACATGGACTCTGTCATGTCTAATAGAATGCAACCTGTGGTCATCAGGAGATAATGCATGTAGAGTCTCTGAATGGCTGGTATACAGCACTTATGAAAGATGAGTGGCAAAATACACTAGAGGGCCACAAACTTACCAGTGACATTTGACAGAGGAGCCAAGGGCTAACATAGTCAACCCCACCCAAGCTAACACAGCTAGTAAGATCGAACCCAAACCTCCAAAACCTGTGCTCCTCACACCCCCCTAAAGCATTCTGACTCCCCTAAAGCCCCAAGATCCACTCTTCTCAACCTCATGATCTCAAAAGTTGTAACAGACAGGGTCCTAGAGAAGATGCTGGCAACAGAATAAATAAGCCCACTTCCTCTCCAGCCAGGTTTGAAACTCCAAGCTTTTAAACTCCCCACTGCAGAATTCTTCTGCTCAATCTACTTGCCACTATCTGCTGAAATTCAGGGAACACACAACACTGGGAAGTGAAAAATGCCCCAGAGGATAGAAGCTACAAAAAATGAATTCTTTATTTCATGCTTGCTTAAGCTTGGTGGCTGTTAGACAAGATACGTTCCATCACACTTCTTATGGTTCTGAGCTCTACTGTAAATTAATTCCCTTCTTTGTTACAGCCTTGCCCTGTTTTGATTTATGGACACCATCAGGAGGCTCTGGGCTGCCTCAAAACTGACTTCTAACCTAACAATCTTGTCAAGTGGGCTTCTCCCTCCCTGGAGCTAAATAAATCGAGACGTTCCTTTTAAGGGTGCAATGATAACACCACACCATGACCACAGCCATTTGCCCTGATGTCCTTTCTGCCCTGATACTTCTTACTTTATTTACATCCAAGGCTAATTCCTTCAAACAGAGGGAGCACATTTCTCTTAGGCTTAAGCCAGAGATATTTTTTTCTCCTTTCCTTTCCTCTTATCTGGTTAAATACAAAATGAGTTAAAGTCGCCAATATGTCTAATCCCAAATGCTTGGGCATAGATCTAGTAGCTCTAGCTACTGTCCATTGTATGCAAAATCTATAACAAGACATCAGCAGCCATTTAATTTTCAATCTAAAAAAGACTGTGATCGTAGCTTTTAAGCAGCATTTAGAATAAATGAGCTGCTGGCAAGTGTTTATAAATAACATCCCAGATACTCTCAGTAGATCTTAGTGCCCCTAAGGACTCATGTAAAGATGGTACCTGGTTTTGATTGATGCATTGTCCAGGCTACTTAGCACTTTGTCTGTGTTTTTATTTAAATTAAGCGTTCAGTAATATGATCCAGATAAAAATAAAACAAATAGTGACATCTACTCACGTCTGATATTTCAAAGATGGGAATCTGATCATTGATATCAATAACGTTGACTTGAACAGAACAGAGAGTCTTGAAATCTGAAAACCAAAGTAACACCACAGAATTCTCACTGGAAATCACACATTGGCATCAGGACTTGGTAAGGAAACATTGTCAAGTGACATGGCAACTGCTGCCACAATTTCACAGATCCTGTGAATGGAGGCTGCTCTGCCCCACCACCACCTCACCCACAAGCAGGTCAGCAAGAGGAGGTGGAGCCAGACTGGGCCCTGAGATGCTCTCCTGAGCATCCCACTGCCCTATCACTGGAAGGCTTTTCAACCACCAGGAGGGCTGCTTTTCCCTGAAGCATCTCCCTTACCTGACAAGTGAATGTTATATAATCTCTGATGCCCAAAGCAAAACTGTCCCTTTGCACCATTCTGCCAAGCATCCCACAGGCTGTCATTCCCTAAGTGCATCTGCCTAGCATCCATTCCACCCAGCATTGTGGGGAGGTTCAAGGTCACCTGCTTTCTCTCCTCCAGATAAGGATTAAAGTGGCATAATTTACTTTCAAGGGAGGCTAAGAGGTCTCTCACAGAAATGGCCCAGGCTCTGAGGGTGGTTTGACAATTTGAGGATTAATGGAACCAGCATGGGGATCCTAGATGCAAGGTGAATGTGGCCTGCAGATGTGTTGTGGGACGGTGTCTAGGAAGAGTGCCACAATGACAGTAGACAGTATGTCCCTATGAGTTGTCAACATGTTTGTCCATCATTCTTGACAAAAGGCGTACTCCCTTAGGGACAGACACTGGGTCTGGTTCATCTTTGCATCTCTAATACTTTGTCTGGTACCTTGGCAAGGCAAATGATTAGATACTGCAGGCATGGACAGCCAATGTGAGAGTCTGTCACTTTTCTATGGACAGCATGATTTACATTTATCTCACTGGACCTTTTAGCATAGTGCTAAATAGCATCAGATCTTCACTGTGTGCCAATTCACTAGCTACCTGAGAACTTAGCAGGCAGTTTGTACTGGAATCTGCTTAACTCAAGTTCTCCCAGGATATCAGCATCCATGGGAAAGGGAAAAAGAGAAATATATATGAACCACCGGTCCTTTCTTTTCCACACCTACGTAAACTGTGTTCCTCAGAAAACAATTACAGAGTCATTTCATGAGGCAGTTGCCTCCTAGGACTCTGAGTACCCTAGAGATAGCAGCACATTTGTCTGTGGATGTAGAGATGTGTTGGAGAATGGTAAGTTAGCATGAGATTCTTAAAGATTCCTCTGCCCTAAGGACAGGAGAGGTTAAGCAGAACCCATGTTGACAGTATACAAGGATTAAGGGAAAAGGGTCTCCTATCTCAACTCGGCTTCTGTCAGGAATGGCAAAGACACATCTTTCTACTGCTTTCATACATACTGGAGCAAGGATGAGGAAAGAATTGTTCCTGTCTTTTCATTAAGAATAGTTGTGGGACTGCGCCTGACCACTTTAACAGCTGGACTGATAACCTGGTGGCTGCAGTGTTAAGCTGTGACCAACACTACACTTGCACTCATCTTCCATTGGCCACCCCCAGACGATTACTGAGCAAGTGGTGATGCAAAGACAGGCCTATGCCCAGAGACAATGCCCTTCAGAATTCCTGACAGCCATTTGGAATTCTTCTTAGATTGCTCAGAGATCTAGAACATTGTTATCAAACTCCTTCCCTCAAACCAAGCCAGTACTGCTGTCTGGGGATCCCCTAGACTTTGAAGCTTCCTTTCTGTTTTTTCTTAAAGGCAGCCCCTTTGAGATGATCACAGAATTCCTCTTGACACCTCGTTCTCAGAGGACCAAAGACAACGCCATGTCTCTGGATCTGTACCTCTAGCTCTTGAGAAAACATCTGGCTTTCTCGAAATCATAACGATAGCAGAGAATGCTACTGGCATGAGAAGAGCCTCACGAATCCTAAGTAAAAGGAAACCAGCCAAGTAAACTCACCACGTCGGTACATTGCTTACCTATGTCAGACACCTCGACTGTTAAGTTGTACTGAGGACTGTCTGTCTTCTTCAAAGAGTGTTTACCCAGCTGGACCTTTCCCTCATACTCATCAATGAGAAAGAGTCCATCTGAGGGAAATTTGGGTGTTTGGTCTACAAGTTTGTACTTTAAGATACTGTTGATATTGTCAGCTTCATCCATATCATGGGCAGCAAAGATCCCGATGCTGCTACCTAAAGAGAGGAAAGGACAACATTCACACCCGTTCGTAAAGCAGCTTCCTAGAAAACACAGGGAACAGTTTTGGGAAGTGAACAAAGACATTTAGATTTACTTTAGCTCCTTGCATTTTTCCATGGTATGCTTCATTGAACACTGTGGCAGCCGAGACTGCCGTACAGTATTGTTAATCGAGAGACTTAAACAAAAATCTGCCTTCTGGGAGACCTAGAGGCTGAACACAAGAATCAAGGTGTTGATGAGGTTCCTTTCCTCTAAGCTTCTCTCCCTGGCTATTTCTTCCTCCTCCCCAAGTGCTTGCTTTTTTTACCTTAGCACTCAAATTTATCCTAGGAACTCTGGTTAGATTAGATTAAGGGCCACCATTGGGTCCTCATCCTCCTTGTATTTGTGGGTATACATACATGTGAATGTACATACATGTGAATGTGGGAGTCAGAGGGCAACCTCAGCATCATTCCTCAGATGCTACCCACCTTAGGTCTCTGCCTCCTCAGCACTGGGATTAAAAATATGTACTACCATGCCTGGCTTTGTGTGCATGTGTCAGG
Organism: Mastomys natalensis; assembly: GCA_021653895.1. NCBI lineage: Eukaryota > Metazoa > Chordata > Mammalia > Rodentia > Muridae > Mastomys > Mastomys natalensis. Next base: position 31,838 of record JAJTUV010001904.1, on the reverse strand, counting down.
GGATCTAACCCAGGTCTTTATTAGAGACAAGGTAAAAATGTACTGACTAACCTATCTTCCATCTGCACATCCTATACAGCCCCTCATCCTACCCAGCCCTCATCCTACCCAGTCTGGCATCCTACCAAATTCCACTTTAAAACATCTACATCCCACAGTCATATTCTGAAGTACTTTAGAACTTTATCCTATGAACTGGGGAGGAGGAAAATTTACCCCACACAAGGAGCTAGGATATCAATGGCAGTTCAGTATGGTACCTCCTGCTCCTCACCCACCCAAAGGAATCTACATCCACCTCCAACCTCGGTGGGGTACCCTCTTTGAAAATAGGACCATTAGAGAGATAAGCAGCTACATTACTGAGGTAAAATCATCCACGTACAAAGGGAGGATGTGGAGACACAGAGGAAGGTGAAGAAGAAGAGGAAAAGAGATCTGCAGGCAGCTGACAGCAGCTAGCTTAAGTCAGAGTCAGAAGAGGCAACAGGCTCTCCCACAAGATCCTGTCATCATAATTTCAGATTCTCCATCATCAGAACTGAGAGATTCAAATTTGTGGTGCTTTAGTTACCATAGCCCTAAGACACTAACACACTGGACAAATAGCACAGCTAAACTGGAAGAAGCCAAGCCTGGGCTATTTCTGAGAGCTTTGTGAACAACTACAGAGACTGACTCCACTCAAAGATAGCACACAAAGAATAGTCTCACGAACACACACACACACACACACACACACACACACACACCCCACATGCCATGGCCGTATGTACTCTATGCCTGTGTGTGTTTTGGCCCAGGAGCTTCTGAAGTCAGTGGATGTGCTTCTGTGTCCCACCAGCTTTAGGCAAGTTCTGATAGAATCTGGGGTCATCCAGATCTATAAAATGGGAAATGTGGGCTTCCTTTCATGCAGTAAGAATCCCACATGAGATGAAAAAAATGTGTTCTCATTTGCTTCTCAATAGTATGGATGATAGATAGAGTATATAGAGTTACTTATTGAAAATTATGAAAAAATAATGTTGGGGTCTTTCTAATGCATTTAAGATATTAATCATTGTAAATCAAGTGTAAATAATGCTTTATAGGACTATGCAGGCACTATTGAAATCAATAAAAATACTTGTGTAAGTTGAAGACTCACATGACACTCTCAGTTTAGATATCCTATTTCATTTTAAGGAGTGTTCTAGGGCACAAGCAGCTTCTATTTGAATTCTATTCCTATTTGACTGCTGTCCATGGAACTTGCCTTCACGTGTAGCCACCAACGAGTTATTAGCTCTTACCAGAACAGAGACAATTACAAAAACAGATAGTGAATTCTTAAGATGGTTTAAGATGCAGAGGAAAACGGCCAATATCTGATAAGAGACTGCAAATTTTAAGTCATTTATGTTTCCAATAGAAGTCATGCTTTAGTTCATGGTCTTTTTGATATTTGAGAGATTGAAAACGACCCATCATTCTCTCCTTGTAAGATGCATGTTGGTGTTTAGAGGCTGATGAGAATTTAATGGGGTGTCAGCTTCCTGCATGTTTGTTGTTATTGTTTTTGTTCTATTAGTGAGTTCTAGGAAACAAAAACAAATGAAATATCATCACATATTTTCAAGTTTACTTAAAATTTGTGTGCTTACAAATGTAATTGCAGAATAAAATTTGAGGTTATCCTTTAAAAAAAAAAAAAGAATCCCACATGAGATGTATTTGGATGCCATCATTTGAACTGAATCATACTCTTCATTTACATCAGTTTACACTCACTGGCTTATATAGATCTCTTACAGGTGGTTGGGTTTTTAAAGGATGGAAGAGGGAAGAACTATATCTATATCTAAACATCTATATATATGCACCCATGGGGCATGTGGAATTTGTACTCATGTAGCAGCAGCTGCTTCTTTCCAAACGCATCGTAACTGAGGAAACTTTGTGGTGACACATGGCCTCTCAAGAAAGGCATTCTGAACATTTCCTCTTGGAATGCACACATGGTGCTCAGAACGCAATGCTATTCTCTCCAGCTGTCAGAGGCACAGTGTTGGCATTGCAGGCGTCCCTTGGTGAGAGCAGGAGGGCTCTGGATGAACCAGAAGAGAAAGAAGCACCCAGCTTCTAAGTGACTGAAGCCAGGACAAGCAGTAACCCAGTCTGACTCAGGGACATGCACAGCAACACTTGGGGGCATCTAAGAATATTTTTAGGTGGGAGGGACTTCATGAGAAGCTGGTCTTGGTCACAGGTGGGATTCAGGAATTGTATCAGTACTGTTAAGACGTGAGAGTAGAAACTGTCCTATAAGATGCTGACTATATAAAGACAGCAAAGAGGACAGTATAAACTTAAGGGGAATGAACCAGTCCTATGTGTTAACGTCTCTACTGGTGTATGTTTTGATAGCTGGCTAAGTCGCAAGGCCCCAAAAAGGAGATGTACTGTCTATAATACCTCTCACAAGCTGCATATGGAAATATATCCAGTTGGATAGAATTTGTCTTCCTTTAAAGAATTCATGAAGTATTTTTCCAAAGTAAATTCTCACATCTCAAGAAACTGAGGCCCTGAGCATTTCACTCTACTAACAATGGCTTCACCAGTCTAAAAAACTGCACTATCCTCTTCCTAAAGGAAGTAGGCAGCCTCCAAATGACCCTGACACGCCCATCTTCTGGTACCCATGCTCTATGACGTCTACCTTTCAATTGTGAGTGGAGCCTAATGACTCCGTCCTGATGAGATATGAATGTGGCACAAGTGTCACTTCAAAGAACGCTTGCAGAAACACTGAGACTACCACATCGCTTCTCTCTTCCTCTCCCTCCTTCTCCTGTCCCTCGAATCAGAGGCCCAAACTGAACTGCAATCAAATTCCTGACTCACAGAAACTGATGTAATGAGAGTTTGTCATTTTAAACTGCTAAATTTGAAGACATAACAAATATAGCATATGGACAGCCTAATATGACAAGGCTTGCAGTATCATCTAGAAAGACTCCAAAAGGTTTCTCCACCTTCATTCGGCACCACAGGCCAGCCCAATTTCAGTCAATTTAATACCACAAGTATTTGCTGGCTGTTACATAATATTCCATTATACAATTGTCCTGTGACGTCACTTCTTACATCTACTGAAATCTTTCAATCTATAGATTTAACCCTTCCTTGTTGAAGCAGGAATTGTGGAAAATAAAACAAAGAACACCTCCACCCCTCCACAGGATGCACAGAGAATACGCAACCTCTGTGTGACACCTAACACCAAGAGGCAAAGAATGATCACAGGGGAGGAAATCCTACCAAGCCACCAGGAAAGTGATTGCTGTGTCAAAACTGAGTTGCAGCCAGAACAGAAGGATCAAAGAAAATGTCTATCCCTAGATGGGTAGGTCCCACCCATGGGGAGTGCAAAGATGCTGATCTAATAAGCTTAAAAAGCACACAGCTCAAACACAAAAGACATGCCAACCTACTCAATGGGCTCAACTCCAAGAAGGAAATAGACAAAAGCTTCAAATCCAGGGAGAGACAACAATCCCCTCAGAAGTCATTAATGTTCTTACAGTGTTGTCCCTATACAAATGTAAAACTATCAGGAGATACATTTTTCTCAGACATAGAAAGATCAAAGAACAAGCATGCCTGAGGCTTAACTTCACTTGCCAGCTTCCTCAGTTATCCCTGGCTTCCTCAAGAGGGAACCACAGGGTTACATTGAACTTGGTATTGTCTGCTTATTGTGGACTATCTATCTGGCTGTGGATGTAAAGGATCAAGTTCTTTAGCAAGCTGGATGAGGTTTTATCTCTTAAAAGTGGGCTGTTTAAAAGTCCAATAAGATAACTGAAGGGAAAATCTTGCAAGAAAGACCCTTCTGGACGTGTACACAGGACGCAGCTGTGCCATAGTTGTCATTTAACCAGTGGCAATGATGGCAGTTATAAAAGCATCAACTTAAGAGGACCAGAGATAGCGTTCATTTCAAAGCACTGTACCTGTATGACTCTCATGATACCTTCGATCTCTGAGCTGTTCTAGACACGAACAATTGACTGCAGAATAGGTCTACCTGACACCCCAGAGGCTAGAAAGGCAATAAGAAGAACAGGTCCATGGCATCAAACAGCTCTCATTTCTTACCCAATTTTTCATTCTCCTGGACTTCAAATACAGTAATTGGAGACAGGCATGTTGGTGGGTTGTCATTAATGTCAATAACTTTCACACGAATTTCCAGCGGATATGCGAGTGGTTTTCCGTTCTCATCCTTGGCAGTCGCAAAGAAAACATGCTGCAATAGGAAGGTCAGAGGTAAGACGACGCCTCCACTATCCCTTTAAAAGGTGGAGGATAATAACTGTTTTCGCCAACCATCTCTCACCTTAGTGTCAACATACTTAGAACTGAGAAATGAGGAGGAGGAGGAAGGTGACTTTCATCACTGCACAGACATGCTCACTTCCCCCTCATTGCTCAGTTCTAAGTATGTTGGTTAGACTTGTGGGGAAATTATCGAATCACTGCATCTTTGAGAATGCATAAATGCCTAGGATCTGGAACACAGTTTTGTTTTTAATGTACAATTAATTTGTCCTCAACCATAAGTAGACATAGGATTGTCTGTGGCCCACAGAACATCCCATTTCACTCACAGAGTCCTTTTCCTCCCGGTCCAAGGGCTGAGTCACATAAATATTTCCTTCTTGGTCGATGGAGAATGGGAACTTTGGCAGCTTCTCCTTATTGATTAAGGAATACTGGGCCCCTGGGTCATTCCACTGCACCTGCATGGCCAAAGTGAGGGGTGGGAAAGATGCGAGGGTCAACAGACTGAAAAGGTGATCAACGGCTTCTATACTCTCACTTGGGAATGCCACAACTCTGTCTACACATGAGCAGTTTCTTAGGGCAACTGAGTAACATGTTTTTAAAATTCTCACCTAAGAGCTGGCAGACAAGGGACTTTTCCTTCCCAAAAGCAATCTTTACAAACTCATGGAAGAGTCTGTGGGTTGTTTTCTTCTAGAACTCTGACTGGGTGTAACATTTTTCTGAAGCAAAGTGCATGTCATATGATGCATGATGAGCTTCTAAAATCCAAAATTAAGATGAATTCAGAGCAAATAAGAAGTGGTTCTCGACTTTCCTAATGCTGAGACCCTTTAATACATTTCCTCATGTTATGGTGACCCCCAACCATAAAATTATTCTCATTGCTACTTCATAACTGTAATTTTGCTACTCCTATGAATTGCAATGTAGATATCTAATATGCAGGATATCTGATGTGACCCCCGTTAAAGGGTCGTTCAACACCCAAAGGGGTCACAACCCAGAAGTTGATAACCACTGACTTAGACTCGTTCATTCAATTAGTTACAATGCATCATGAGGCATACCCCCTCAAAATATTAAAGGCTGAAAGATCTCAGGAATAAAAATAACTACTGACCCCCAGAGTTGTTCTCCAAACAACAACAAAAAATACTCAAAAGTAAGACCTGCTACATAGACAGGGCCTGGTTTCCCTGATACTGTTACTAACAACATAAATTGATGGTATACCACATGCCATACAACCTACTATAAAGCAGCTATATTTCACATTGCTGGATGAAAACAATAAAACACCCAATAACGCATCTGTGTGTGTGTGTGTGTGTGTGTGTGTGAGGAGAGAGAGAGAGGAGAGGAGAGAGAGAGAGAGACAGAGAGAGAGAGAGAGACAGAGAGAGAGAGACAGAGAGAGAGAAAGAGATAAAACAATTTATGAGGACCACATCATAGATCTCTACACATCAAAGTATGTGTGTGAGTTAGCTGTAGATGTCACTTGGGTACTACCTGAGTGATTTTGATGGGGTGAGGATCAGTCAAGTTTTCTCTAATCTCCACAGGTTCTGGTGCTTTCCAGATGTTCTCTCTGACAGTAATGTCCACAGATGTGGTATCACTGAAGGAATTCTCATTCTGGCCCCCCATGTCCTTTACCGAGACCACCAGGTTGTAGGAAGGATTCTTCACTGGATCCAACTCCTGAGATCCTATAGACGTAGGAAAGGAGGACAAAAGATGTATCCCCACAGGTGACAAACCTTCCTCTGACTGATGTTTGTGAGAGCTTGCCTTGACTCACCTTCTGGAGTAAGCGATATTGCCCCTGTTTTGTTGTTGATCTGAAAGTACATAACATTGTGGATTTTGGGAAGCTGGATGACAATTTGATAAAAAAGCTGGCCATTGGGAGTAGTTGGATCATCCAGGTCTGTAGCATTGACATACATGAAAGGCTTTCCTGGTAACAAAGCATACACAGAAGAAGAGAATTGAAACTTAAACCATCTATGTCCATGCCCTGCCTCACAAGATGCAGAGAGCATGGAAGGAAGTATCTGAGTTCCTAACTGGAAAAATTAAACTTTATTTTGCTTCCTATCCTTACAATAGGGTTTCTTCAAAGTATGGTCCAGGAGCCTATAGGAGTCTCCAGGCATATTTCAAAAAGTTAACGGTGTTTGAAATCACATCCGGAAAAGATCCATTTAAGAACAAGATAATTTACTGTATTTTAATGTAAAATAGTACAAAATATACCATTACTCTATTGCTACTCATATGTAAGAAACATTCACTTTTCAAGTTTTGGTTAATATCAAAGAATGTCCTAATATTTGAAAATGCTATTAAAATATTCTCATTTCCTAAACTACAGATCTGTGTGAGACTAATTTTGTCACATACTACTTCAACCAAAATAGTATGTGGTGACAGCATGGATGCAGACACAGACCTCCAACCCAATTGTTTTTATTCATCCAGACATTAAAGAAACTTGCAAAGATTCAAACGATGGCATTTTTCTCATTAAACTATTTTGTCTCAAAAAATACTTTTCATTAAATACTCTATGTTCTTTTAAATTATTTACTAAATTAGTGTTTCACTTTCTAATATGTTAGCTAATGCTCCACTCGACTGACCTTGTGAGAGCACAATTTTGAATTTCCAGAAATTTTTCAGTTTTTTTGTTTTTCAAAAGTTTTTATAAATTCAATTACAAAAACGCATGCAAATAAAAACACCATATATTAAATCTACCCAGACCCAAAGGCTATAAACTCATTTATTATTGGCACTGGTAATTTGAAATAGGGCATGATAAAGTAGTTATACCATGAAACCTTTCAGAGGGCAGGAATTATACTTCTTCCCACTCACCCCAGGAGAAACAGCTATTAAACACTGACCAGGATACCACTAGGAATAGTTCACAGGTTTAAAATTTTGTGTATGTTCCTTCCAACTTTTAAGATAACACAGAAGTTCCCCAATTATGAAAATCACTTCTCTAAGAGATTTGATTCATGAAGAAAAGATGTTTCTGTCTAGAAGATTCTTATGTAGCAAATTCTACATAAGTTGATTCATTGGTATTCTATCTTAGGGACAAGAGACAGGGACATTGCCGCCATCCCTGAATGGTTATATGGCTACTGAAGACTAAGAAAAGGGTTGAGTCACACAAATGATTCTTTGATATGGGTGGATGGAAAGATCAAGGGTCTAGACATAGAGGGTAGGTTAACATAGAGAAGGTATGGGCCACAGCTGGGGAACAGCTGTAAGGAAAGGAGCCAACAGTGACTCTAAGTATCCCACAAGGATATGGGCAGCAAGCTTTTCTTTCCAGACATCCTTGGTGTTCTCGAGCTGTGTGGACTTCGAAAGTTCACTAAAGAATCATAGTTTTGACTTTCATTGTTCATTTGTCAAGATCTAGAGACTCTTTTAATGATTTACTTTATTTTTAATTGGAGAGAGGAATATGTGCACACAAATATGGGTGCCCACAGAGGCCAAGAGAAAACATTGAATGCCTTAAAACTAAAGTTACAGACGATTTATGAGCCACCCAGCATGAATGCTCGGAACTGAACTCAGATCCTCTGAAGAGCAGAAAGGCTCTTGCTGAGCCATTTCTCTAGAACTCCTGGAGACAATTTTTAATTGTCACAGCTTAGAGAGGGGAGTGTTTCTGGCATCTCATCGATAGAGGTCAAAGATACTTTCAAACAGCCTATAATATCCAAGATTAAACAGGGCTGCAGATGAGAGACTTTGGTCCAGAACAATTGGCACTACTAAACAACACTCGGAGGCTGTGAAATTTACATAAGAATTCCACTCTTTCATCATCCCACAGACATACTCAGGCTGCTTATTTTACCTGGGCGAGAGTTCTGCCTCACTGAGCTTTCATATTTTGACTGGAGAAACATAGGTCGGTTGTCATTGATGTCTTTGACTTCTATAATGATGGGGACTGGGCCGTCCACTATAACTCCATGAGAATCCAAGGCTGCAAGCTGTTGTTGAAGAAAAGAATACCACCCTGTGACTCTGGACTTCAGATGCATGCCCAAAAGTCACTTATAGGAACTTAAAATTCAAAAGACCAATGGCCTGGTGACTGCAGAAGATGAAGAAGCCACAAAAGCCCAAATTATGTGCTGCTAACACAGGGGTCCAATCAGTTAAGCCAACCTCATGATGGCAGTGGCTTTCTAGATGTGCAGGGTACTGGCTCAGGACATTGCTCATATGATGGTGTGCTATGACTCCTCAGAGCTAGCATATTGGTCAGTCTACAGAGCGCATGGCGGAAAGCAACAGATAAAATGCTTTCAGCTTGCTCATTTTCAGTTAGCACTCTGCCCTTCTAGCTATTCAGACACCCACTAGGAAGCTATGGGGAAAAGAAAAGGAAGAGCACTTCTAGTAGGACCATTAGGTCCTTCTGCATTCTGGGACCCCAGTGTCTCTACGCAGCACTGATGCTCCTTCATTGTGGGTTTGGGGCCCACACAACAGCCACACACCAAGCACCAGGGCACATCAGAGGCACAGTGCTGGGTTTCGGCCCCAGTACCCAAATGAGTATGGTCATCTGAGGACTTTGATCATGTAAATTGGATTACTATGGTTAAAAGGCCCTCTGTAGTTGGTTTCAAAGAGATGGGGAGAAAGAGGGAAAAAGGAAAGGAGGAGGGAGAAGAAGGGAGAAAGGGAAGGAGGAAGGGAAGAAGGGAGGAAGGGAAGAAGGGAGGGAGGGAGGTCATATGAGGATTGGAGCTTTGCATCAATGTCAGGAGAGCTGAACAAAAAGGTGCTGGGGGATTCCGGGACTGAGGGTGCTGCAGAAGCCTGGGTGTCATCCCACTGTCTCAGCTCACCTGCAGATGATGGACTGCTCTTGTTTCTCTGTCCAGGGCCCTTGTGTGATACAGAAGTCCATCCTTTTCTATCTTAAATATACCATCTGTCTCTCCCGTTAGCTCAAAATTCACAGCTGGAGGGTTGGCCTTAAACTGAGAAAAAGAAAAACAAATCGCATCAGGTTCTGAGGAGAGCACACTGCTATAGAATCTGTAGAAAGACAGTCCAATTTTCACTAGACAGTCTAATGTCCATTTTCATTTGTACAAATGCCAAACAAGAAACCCTGAGCCTTTTATAGTGGCAAATACTAAAATCTTGTCCATGCATCCCTTATGTAACATTCAGAACACATTTCTCTCTATAAACAAAGTATCATACTATCCAATATGCTAAGGAAAGACTGTAGCTAAGGCTAAAAGATAGTTTTCACTGAGTATCTGAGAGCCATGGTGTTACTAGAATCTAAGAAACATTAAGAATTCTAGCTTTACTGCCAGAACCAAAAGATGCCACTCAATACTTTAAAACTTGTGACAAAGATGAAGATACAAGTTAATGTTAAGGAAAACAGTCTACAAATGTCTTCAATGTCACATATTCCTGAATGATAATCTTCATGGTGACTTTTTACAACATAGAAAAACTAATCAGTAACTCTCCATGAGATAGTTGCAGCTCCTCTTAAGCAACAGCAAAAAAATTAGGAATTCTACATGAAACTAAGAATATATAAAATTTGTTCAACTTCATTGATTTAAAGTATATCTCATGGGTATTAGGCTGCAAAGAAATAGATATATTGTTGATGAGGTGTAATTTATATGACCTATCTGGAAATGACTTGAGGTATAAAGTATAGTCTTTGATAGTAAACAATAATATACAAAATTTGTCTTGGAATTTTTAAACATGAATTACAGTCTTAAAGTGCAAGAGGAAATGTTTATTATACTAGCAAAGTTGAAAACTCAGAAAACTATGAATTCATGAATTCTTAAGGTATACACATGATCTATATTGATCCTGTAAGCTTCATTATAAAGGACAAAAGACACAATACTGTGTAAAGTAACAAAGGTACACCCGAGTAAAGCCAGGCTGTGGTTGCTTCAGAAGCACAAGTGTCCATGTCAGCAATTTGTACAAACGAGGTGAGACAGCATAGACAAACAGGGCTTTACAAATTTACTTGTCGCTATTACATGATTATTAATAATCAGTGCGGCTGTTGGTGTCTTAAGATGAGTCTGAGTTCAATGGAGAGAGGTGGAGTGAGACCCTGCTGTTCCTCCATCAAAGAATAACAATGTTGGTAGATAGTGGCAAACGCCAATTTATCAACTTTGTCAGAGCATCGGAATTGACCAAAACCCTCCTGGATGTCAATAAACACCAACCTGTGCTGTGTGTTGTTAATTTGTCCTTATCCCATTGGCCTTCCAGCTCAGAGTGAAAGAGGGTAGAAGGGACAGGACAGCCTCACCAGCACAGTGTGGCAGTGAGCAGAGAAGACTGGAACTCCCAAAGCCACTGCCAGGGAACCATCATTACCTAACCTGCTGGTGTCTCTATTTAATCTGAATCAATTCTCATGACTATTAACGTTCCCAGACTTCTACTGAAAAGAACCATCCAAAACTGGTGGGCATCAGTGCTTCCCACTTGAATCTCAGCACTCAGGAGGCTGAGGCTAGAGGATTGCTGCAAGTTTGAGGCCAGCTTAGGATATATAGGGAGCACTAGACCAACCCAAGGGCTGTATAGCAAGCCCCTGTCATGAATAAAACACCTCACAAAGGCTTAAGGATATCACTGAAGAGAGACGGGAAAACTATATATAAGTGCTGAGGGATGAAAGGAAAATGTGTCTTTTGGACAAGACATGGATGTTGTACACATTAACTAAGTTAAAATTCCACCATGGGTTGGGGCGAGCTATGATGGCCCAGCCCTCACTTAGGAAGTATTGCAGTTGATGGTTGCTGCAGGGGGGAGAGTCACTGTTCTTAGGAAAGGTGTGGCCACTGGGACACCATGCCCCAATGGATGACCTCATACTAGCACACATATATGTAGCTCTAATTAGAGTCAGGGGTTGAAAATAAACATTTAAAAAGAGGACACGAAACTGTTTGGGAGATGTGTTGGAAAGGTCTGGGATGGGGGTACTGGAGTGGAGAGCAGGAGCTAGATAGGATTAAGACACATTGTATACACTGTACATGCAACATTTTCCAAGAATGAATAAAAATATTTTAAAAATAAGTAATCTTCAGTAATGTCTACCATTGAAGCTGAGGCAGGAATGATAGCTGAAGCAAATCAGAAACTGGTCAAATATTTAAGGAAAGGCTGTGGAATAAACTGCCCACAGGGGACTTTGCAAATCTCATGCATTAGTCCTTGGAGGCAGCATCTATTAACTGAGCTGCCAGCATGGTTAGCAAAGGTCAGAGAAGGCTCTAACCCCTCACCCCTTGAGGCTCTGCACAAGTATGAAATGAAGTCAAAGCTGTAAACTGTCTGCCACACTGCTGGCAGTGTGCTCCAACATGCTCCAAGTGCTTGTTGGTAAAGACTGAGACTTATTGATCCAATGCACCTAACATAATCTCCATCCAGTCATTAGCTGAGCACCAAGCCAAGCAGGAATTTCAGTGGCCTAATATAACAATGAATACTGACTTTTCAGACTTAGCCCCTTAAAGCCACTAAAGAAGAAGTAATAGCAATATGCCCTGAGGAAAAAGATTACCATATCAAAAAAAAATAAAAAATAAATAATAAAAAAAAAGATTACATATCATATCATTTAAAATGTCTACTCTTCAATAAATGACTGTGTGGCATACAGCTAAGTAAGTAACTAATGTACTGTTGTAGATAAAAAACTGTTCCTAAGGAAGCCATGATGTTGAACTTGCTAAAGATCCTAAATGATCTATTTTAAATAGATCCAGAACTAAAGGAAGCCATCTCTAGAAGACTAGGGAAAGCATAAAAATAAGTCATACCAAATACAGACATAAAAGTTTTGTTTTCTTAAAATAGGATTTCTGGAGTTGAAAGTATATTAGCTAAAATAAATATTTAAGAGAGCTTGAAAAAATATTTGAGCTGGTGGGAAACCAGAGAACTTGAAAATGAACTGTCTATCTTAAAATACAAAAAGGGAAAAAAACAATATCAACAAAATGAAGGCCTGAAAAGGTACCATCAAGCAAGCGCATACATGTGCTGTGAGAGTCCCAAGAGGAGAGGAAGAATGAAAGGAGACAACAGATTATTTGAAGACGGAATGTCTAAAACTCCCCAAATGTAAAGAAAACACTCATAGACCCATCCATGAAGCTCAGTGAACTCTGAAAGGAAGAAATCACAGACACATGATCCTAGATGCAGAATCAAATACTTGAAAGACAGAGTATCAAAAAAAAAAAACAAAAAAGCAAAAAAAACAAAAACAGAAAGAACTATGACACACAGAACTTTTCAATAAAATGAAGAGATTTCTCAGTAAGACCAAAGGCTGTAAAATAACACATCCCAAGTGCTACAATTGATGAGACAAATAAGACTTCTATAATCCGATAGAACAATTCTTCAAAGTGAGGGTAAAGTTAAGCTAGAACCAGATAAAACAGAGCTTAAGGCAAACTTTTATAGAAGAAAAGTAAGAACTAGGCAGGGTGGCTCATACCTATAATTTCAGCATTTAGGAAGCTAAGGCAAAAAAAAAAAAAGATTTCTTGGAAGCCTGGGCTACAGAATAAGTTAATAGCCTGAGCTACAGAATGAGATCCTATTCAAAAGGAAGGACAAGATGCAGGGTTGATATGCCAAGAAACTGTAGCTATTGTAAACATTTACATATGTAAGTGTTAGAGACAGTCTCTAAAGTGCATCAAAGACTGGGAGAGTGGACAGAAATATTTGGATAATGGAACTGTCATTACTGACAATTTCAAGACTACACTTTCAATAATGTATAGAGCAAATCAAGAACCAATAAGGAAAGAAAGCTTTGAATAACACCACAGACAAACTTGAAGCTACACCAACGGAGTACTCCATCCAACTAAAGGAAACTATATAGAATATTCCCCAGGATAAATCCTATGCCAAGTGATAAAGTCATAAAAAATTTAAAGGATACAAGTCATACAAAAAATATTTTCACTTATACAATGGGATGAAATTAGAAGCCTAGAAGTAAGCCAGAATTAAGGCTTTACAAATACATGAAATAGCAATATGCTCTCATAATCAACAGGTTAAAGATCAATTCTAAGTGGAAACGGACCTAACCTAGATGTCCATTTCCTTGCCATTTCAAACAGTGTAAACACAGGTTCGCAAGGATTTCTTGTAGGACACACAGTCCTTTAGAAATGTGTCCAGGTACAGTGTAATTAGATGACATGGTAAATCTATTTGATAAAGAATAGTGCTTGCCATTCCTGCACCCAAGGCTCAGGGAACACTGTGGAAGAGAGGGTGAAAGACTGTCAGAGCCCGACAATCAGGGAGTTTACTGTGAGACTGTGTCTCCTAGTAACATCAGAATATACATATATATCTTTATATACATGGGATAACAATTAGTGGAAAAAGCCATAAATCTGAAGGAGAGTGAGGAGGGTATGTGGAGGAAAGATAGAGATGGGATAAATGATGTATTAATAATCTCAAAAAAGTTAAATTCATGCAAATGGTTGAGTTCCACAAAAAGACACAGGCTCTGTGGGATTAAAAGTAAGGCATAGTTGGCTTTGAATCAATTAAAATTATTTTAAAAGTACCTGTTAAATGATTTCCTACTTTGAATTACCTAAAGAAAATTTTTAATGTATACTACTGTTGCTAAGAATAATACGTAGCGGTGGCTATCAAACCAAACTTTAAAGAGGGGATAAGTGATATGTGCTGTGGACTTGGGTTTTATAGATCCTCTTTTTACATTAGAATGAACTTTATTTAACTATGGAAAGAAGTTTATAATTGCTAAACTGGTATTCATGGGAGCCTGTCCTAAGCATATTTAAGCCCATTTGTACTGTACAACATACTGGTGAGTCGTCCTGTGCTGTTTAAGCTTGTCAACATGGGCTCTGGGAGCAAGGAGAGTTCCTGTCCCAGATATCGGCTTGGATATTTCAAGTGTCCTCTAAGAATTGTTAGAAAATGAGCTGACCTCCACGACTCTGTAACAAAGAGGTGGAAGGGGAGCAAAACAGCACAAGAGAAAACACACTGTGTCCTTGAGACCACTAAGAGACAAACTATTCCCACCCAAGGTCATTACTGTTTGTCCCATGTTATAAAAATGCCTGCGGCGGGAAGAGAAGGCAGACACCCACATGTGTGGTATGAGTTCAACAACAGAAGTCTCTTATTATTCTCCACATTATTTCATGTATGTTGTATGTCATACGTGAGTGTGTGAGTATACAGCTTGCATTTCCCTGCGCACACACACGAGGAAGCCAGAATAGAGCACTGGGTGTCTTTGCCTATTACTCTCTGCCTAAGTGGGAGAGAGTAATATTGCTGTAAGACAGAGTCTCTCATTGATACAGAACCTGCTATTTGGAGTCGGCTGGCCAGCCAGTGCAAACCTCAGGATCTGACCACCTCTTCCTCCAGTTATAAGGTTACGAGCACCCATACCCAACTTTTATGTGGGTACTCAGGTCTTTGTGCCCTTACTCACTGAGCCATCTTCCTAGGCCCTCTCCATTCTGTTTTCAAGGCAGTCTCTCACTGAACCTAGAGTTCACTGACTGGGAAGAAGAGCTTGGCTAGCAAGCCCCTGGGATCCTCCTGCTTCAGTCTCTCCAGTGATGGCATTATAGGTACGAGCCACTTTAGCTAGTGTTTCATATATGTGGGTGCCGCGGATCCAAACTCATGTCCTCATGCTTGGTGTGGCAAGCACTTTATCATCTGAGCCATCTCCCCAGCCCCTACTGCTTTTCATGGGGACCAAACTACCTGACAGGATTATTGCTCAGATATGAACTGCCTGTCCCCAATCAGGCTCATGTGTTGGAGGCCCAGTCCCCATCTGGTAATGCCATTGAGGGAATTGGATTGTAAGAGTGTGAACATGACCAGGAGACACATGCATTAACAACTTCATTTGCTGAATGGGCTCTTAAGTGGGGCTACTTAGAGCAGTGGTTCTCAACCTTCCTAACTCTGTGACCCTTTAATTAGTTTCTCAAATTGTGGTGACCCCCAACCATAAAATTATTTTTGTTGCTGTCTCATAAATGCAATTTTGCTGCTATTATGAATCATAATGTAAATATCTGTATTTTCCCATAGTTTTAGGTGACCCTTTTTGGTTTTGTTTGTTTGTTTGTTTGTTTGTTTGTTTGTTTTGAGACAGGGTTTCTCTGTGTAGCCCTGGCTGTCCTGGAACTCACTCTGCAGACCAGGCTGGCCTCAAACCCTCAGAAATCCTCCTGCCTCTGCCTCCCAAGTGCTGGGATTAAAGGTGCGCACCACCACTGCCCAATGTCTTAGGTGACCCTTATGAAAGGATCGTTCTACCCGCAAAAGGGTCGCAACCCACAGGTTGAAAACTGCTAACTTCTGAAGAATGGGTCACTATTTTTCAGAATAGTATTCTAGAGGAGACTGCCTCTAGAATACACAGTTATCTCTGGACCCGTTCTGCTCTCTTTGCTTCCTACTACCACGGGCCAAGCAGCTTTCCTCCACCATGGTCTGCCTTGCCACAGGTCCAGAAAACGGAGCTAAGGTACCGAGGATGGAAGCCATGAGTGAAGATCATTTCTCCGCTAAGTTGTTCTCCTTCTTACTTCCCCCCCCTCGCCCCTGTAGTTTCCCATTATCGTTGTTTTAAAGTGAAGTGCCACCCACATGTTTGGGTCCCGGCTGCTGGCCCTGCTTTGGAATTTTTTGGAGGTGGAGCTCACTGGAGGAAATACATCACAGGGTCACTAGAAAGAGGCTTTGAGGTTTTATAGTCTGACCCTCACTTCCTGTTTTCTCTCTGCTTACAGAGCGTGTATGAAATTTGAGCAGCTGGTCTCGCTCCCCCTGCCCTGCCTACCGTGACCGACTGTATCCTCCCCAGCACTGTGAGCTAAAGGAAACCCACAGGTTGAGAACTGCTAACTTCTGAAGAATCCCGTAAGTTGATTTTTGTCAGGGTATTTATCACAACAACCAAAAATAAGACTGAAATCATCACAGTACTGGAAAAGGTGATTAACGTGTCCAGCATGCCTTAGGCAACCCGCAGAGAAGAGCATCAGTCTGGGTTCAGAAGAGGCAGAGAGGAAGTCATGCTGTGGCCACACAGAGAAGCCCCCCAACCCCTTCAAACATCTCACAGGCCAAGCTCAGTGAGCAGATGTCCTAATGATCAGAAAGTCGGCACCTCCTGAAATCAGTAACTTTTCCACTCAGGGTAGAGGTGGAGTCCATAATGCTGACCTGCTCTGAGAGGAACGGAAGCACTGGCCACAGGCGTAATTAAGGGAGCCTGTGTGGGGATGCCAGCTCCGGCCATATGCTACACCCACCCCACTCTGCAACTCAGCTTCATCAAAGTCACAGACGATAAAAACTGCCCGCCTCCGTGTTACTCCCTGCTGTTCGGTAGAGATGAGATCAAAGGTCCACTGTGAACAGGAGAACTCAAGATAACAAAGACCAGCCTTTACCTGGAATATGATTTGACTTGGTTCTTGACCTTCAAAAATAGAGAATGTCATGGGCTTCAGGGGACCGCTGAACTTCCCTTCTTGGCCATATCCACTAGCCTGTTAATAAAGAGAGAGAAGGCGAGCTGAGTACGGATGTACGTGTCACTTGCTGGAACAATGTATGGAGCCGAGGGTTCCAAAATGGCAGAAAACAGTGTAGACACGGTCGGGGCACGAACTGATCGAGTGTTTACTGCGGGACTCTCCTACTCTGCCAGAGTAGTCTGCCATGAGTTTCAAATTGCCTTTTCTCATGTAACCATGAGAGCTACCACCCCATGGGAAGAAACTTAACTCCCATGTTACAAAGGAGACTTCTAAGGGTGAAGCCCAGAGTAAAACAAGGGTGTGACAGGCAGGTACAGCAGATCTCTGTCTTACCTAAAGTCTGCAGCCTCCCAGGAGCCGCTCTGCCTTCTAAATTATACATGGTTACATCAGCTTTTTGAAATACCTCCCATCACTTAAAATGTTCTATGACATTTGTGACGTGTCCCCAGCATCCTGGAGTCTATAGTCACCTCAAAGGTGAATTAATCAGAGGGGGAAAGAATATGTAGATAGTTTAGCACAATGCCTACTTGGCACACAATCACGTGGTAAATTCTGGTCAAACTGGAACTTCAGCATACCTCACAACTGACCAACACTTTATATTCATTTGCAAATATTAAAATCATAAAGTGTTTACTTCGAGCAGTGGTCTCACGTCGTTCTAAAGTCTAAAGATCTTAGAAATCTAAGCAGCTCAACAGTCACTCAAATCCAGACCGTGATGGTAAGGAAAGTTCATAATTGCTAAGCTGGTATTCATGGGAGCCTGTTCTAAGCATATTGAATCCTGGCAATAACCCTACGTACTGTGGAAAGTATAATACAATTAATCCTGTTGAGACTAAGGCGTAGAAATGTTATTTCCCCTCAGAGTAACTAGAAGCAGAATTTGAACCTGCAACTCTGGAACCAGCCTTCTCAACCCATAGGCATTATTGTCCACCAGGAGATGCAAAACTGATGAAGGAAAGTTGGCTGTACTAGGGAGGTGCCGGAAGGCGTGGCTCTAATGACCCTTACTACCACTCCGGAAGGGAGATGGGGACAGAGTAGAGCAGGTGGACCTAAACCCAGGACCAGAAGTCAGTGTCATAATCTGAATGCGGACCTCTCCTTCCTAATGGGAAAGGACAGCTATGGCTGGTATTTTTACCCCTCCCTGTTATTCTCAGAGAGGCCATTGGCTTTGTATGTGCAACTGGAGCAGTCACCCAGAGCTGTGAAGAGACAGTGGTCCAAAGAAAAAAGCCTCTATATCACAGAATGGTTAACCATGTCCTGAGTTTATCATTTGGGCTTCCTGTTGTTATCTCTGAGAAATAACCCTTCATTTATTTAAGTTGCTCCAAATCACAGTTTCCTGTTATTTGCTGCTAAAAGCATTTTTAACTTCCACAGTAATTTTCCAGACTTTTAGCCACCGCCTCTCTGAGCTTGCCTTCCTTCAGGGGCTTTTCATTTCTTCTTCTCCAGCTCCATTACATCTAGAAGGTGAAGCAGGAGAACTGGGCACAGGCCTCCAATGTCACTATGATAGATAAGACAAGGGCCGTGTTTTCTGCAGCGTTACCAGCCAGCTCCTCAAGGCTTGACTCCGAGACCACCCAGTGAGCAATCAGCCTTGCAATTACCCACTCCAATGGAAACTTCCTTAGCCCACAGACCTCACAAGCAAGGCTACATTTTACATATACAGACAAGCTAGTACACTTGCAGGGAGGGAGAGTCAGTTCCAGGGTTCAAAGTTGCATCCTTGTATCGGGGCAACAAATCTTCCTTCCCTCCCTTTAACATGACTATTGGGGCTATAAAGATTTCAAAACGAATGTGTACAATATGAGTCACCATACCACACCGCCAGAGCTGAGGAGGATGGCATAGTGGAAATGGCAAAAAGACAGCTTTTATCTAGGGGAGGAAGGCAAGTCACCTCAGACAAGAAGGAAATGAGCCCACCACCAGCAAATTGCTACAGCCAAATGTTCATTCTCTCTATCTCAATGCTGTTTCCTAATTCACAATCATGTAATCACCTCCTATCTCTGTGCTCCGTGCTGAATAAAGCCCTAGATGACCTCATTCCATTATGGAGGGCAGGTCTATATGGATATAGGTGCTGGGCATTTGAAATACATGCTACTAACGGCTCTTACGTATTCAGAGCTTAGGCTGTGCTACCCTTGATTCAAAAGCTCCTCTATGTCAAATGTAGGATTAGACCCAGCCCAAAAGACAGAAAGCTGAGGTTTAAAGCTTAAAGCTATTCAGTCCATTTCCTATCATGGGCAAGTGGTAGCCAAAATTAGGAGCTGGCTCTGACTTTACTGTCCTCCTATGATAACGTAAGCAGAAAAGATAGGACGAGCATGGTCCTCATTCAGACCCAGGCTATGAGAATTCTCCTAGGAACTGAATAGCAGTCTCCTCCTTATCCTTGAAGGAGGCTCTAGAAAGCTTGCTTCAGTTCTAAGAATGGAGGGTGGATGATAAAAATACATTATGTGATATGTTAAAATGTACATATGTATTATGTATAACATATGTTAATAAAAACATTAAAAATTTTTTAAGTTGTACAGGCCTAGGATGCTTTGAGGACTTAAAATGTGGGTGTTGTTTTGGGGTACAAGAAAAAAGGAAGCAAGATTTTTAGGTGCAGCAACCTAAAAACTCCCTTTTATGGAAAAAAGCAAAACCACACCTGAGATCTTGGCTCATAAGACAGTGACACTTTGGACTTCCTTCTGCACCACAAGAACCTTCTGAGTAAAACAAGAATGCTACCGCACTGTCTACCCAATAGCTAGAGCCCAGTTTCCATTCTGTTCCGTGCTGAAAGCCTGTCAGACAATAGCCCCACAGAAGACATGGTTAAAGACAAATTTAACTAGGAACCTCCAAGCCATTTATGAAATTAAAAATACCTTTCATAGAAAGGTGAAAACACGGAAAAAAAATAGTTTCTTGATGTGCTTTTGTGCGTGATTTTTGTAATTATTTTTTAAAAATTGGGTTATAGAGACTTACAGATGAATCACTGTAGGTCCTTTCTATGGCCATAAGCTACAGGTGAAGGGTGGGTTTGTTTAGTCTAGACTTCTCACTGTAGCTCGGTGGTAGAATGCTTTCCTATGTACAAGGTCCTGGGTTTAGGCATCAGCAGCAGAAACAAAAACAAATAAATCTATAACTATAGAGCTAAGCCTTGCCATTCCATGACTTATTAGCTTCTAAGGGCTGAGGATAAAGGGCACCCTTCAGTGGATGGGCAACCATGGGGCTTGTGGTCACTGCACTGGACACATCACACAAGAACACAGCACATCTTTCTGTACAGTTTTGATAAGCCACCTTTAAAAAAGTGGTGATGACTGTTTTTTCATGGTATGGAGTGGAAGGATGTCAGGGAATATCCTGCAGACACCCTCTGTGCTTACCAGATAAAGGGTGAGAAGACACAGGAAGTGAAGCTGGGCAGAGACCATCTTGTTCTCTTCACTTGGACTCCTGTGAGTGAACCAGAGATAAATCATGTTAGTTACCAGCCTGCTAAGTCACATCTTTCCAACAGTCAGAATCTTTGGATGACCTCCAGTCACAAACCTAACAAAGTAGGATCCTTAGTGGCCAACTCTAGCCTGTGTGGAACGGCCGAGCTTCCGGAAGCTTCTCACTCCCCATCTGTAGCAAGCAACTCACCAGTCAGCATCTCCAAACGAGCACTGTAATGTCTTAGACCACAGGAAGGACAGATCTTGTTCACTCATTTTTGCTCTGCATTTTGTTTTATGATTTTTATTTGTTCTCATAGGTGAGGAGATGCATTATGACGGATGCCAGCAAAGCTAGGTTAGATCATGTTCGTGGTTCTCAGTCAAAGCTGCAAATACATGCGATTCCGCAAGTGCAGGAAAGCAAGAATTCTACAGCCTTCCCAGACCTTGCCTGTTGCCTCCTTGGTCTTCTGAATATTATTACAGCCTGTGCTTTTGAGTGCTCAAAAAAAAAAAAAACACCCTCATACTATTTCCTAGCTCCCCCACCCCTTTAAGGCTTTACATTTCACAGAAATTTTAACTTTCTCCTGACATGTGTCATGACTAACTGATTCCAGTATGTAAATAAAATTTGCACTTGGCCTGTGAGGCAACATGGCTGCCAAAGTCAAAATAAATAAAATTTTAAAAGAACAAACAAGGAATCAAAGCATGTATTCATTTTACTAAAATTCCAAGCCAGTTTTTCATTATTCTTAGGGATTATGGATGGCCTTGCCTTAGCTCATTCTTTCATTTGTTTAAAGTGTTCCACTTTGAATATGTATCCATATTCATATGCTAATAGCATAGAAAAATAACTAAAACTTTAATCGCTATAATACTTTTAAATGTCCTTAAAAGGAGGAACGTGATGATATTCACTTTAGCCTCACAAAAGCCCTGGGTGGCAAAAACAATATGTGTCACCTTCAGACCCCCTGGTTGAAAAGCCCTTTAAATGCCGCGTGGGGCAGACAGCACCACAGAGCCAGGCGGCCCAGGCGGCCCAGCCCTATTTCAACCATAAGTGAAGAATTTCATTGCGCCGCACCCCAGTTTCCTTATTTGGAAAATTTCTAGTGATTACTTAATAGTAAACACGAAATAAGGAGTCATAAGGAATTGTCACCGGGGTGTTACCGATAAGGAAGTTAGATTCAAAGTTGAGCCAATTGCCTAAAGGTCCTCGGCTAAGAGGTGGCAATGTCAGACAAGGCAAGCAAGGCAGGTGGACTCAAACTCCAAATCTTCTTTCAGCTCCTTCTTCTATGTCTATGTGATGTGACAGAAGCAAGAATGCAAACATGGCCACATAGGTAGGGACATTTATTCAATGTACAGTTCTCAGACACATGACATCTAAATTAAACAACTCACTCCAATGTTCCATGGCTGGTTTAAGGAAACGCTAGAATTAAAGCCCTAGATTCATTAATTCGTTGGCTGTTTAAAATTCAGTTTTCATAATAACAGAATAAATTTGGTAGACATGTACAATATCATTTTAGATTAAGCTAATTATAGTTAAATTTAAATGAGACATGTGTTTTAGTATTGAACACTGTTCATTTGCTTTGGGAAAACATTGAAACAAGTTACAAGCCATCAATATCTAGAATATTGTGAGAGGAAATACAAACAACCCTACATAGCCACAAATTCTAATCTGCAGATTCAACTAGCCACAGATAAATATTATATTGGGGATAGGGACAGGAGGCATATGTCAGCACTAAACACATGGGACATTTGTTTCTTATCATTCCCCAAGCAAGAAAAGATAATGATTCCTGTGGCATTTACAATGAACTAGGCATTTAAGCTGGCGAGACAGCTCAGGAGGATAGTGTGGTACTGAACAGTAAGATTACCATGACAGCATGACCAGAGATCATTATGTAAAGCCAAGTATAGTCTGTTTGGAAGACAAATGCTGCAGTTTTCTTTTATATGCTGAACTTGGCCTCAAAATTCAATATATGTGTATGTGTTTCTATATTTGTGTCCACAAGTCAGGAAATTGGAAAGACAATTATGAAGGGGAAGGAAGAGATCTTGAGGGATGTGGGCGACAGAGCAAAGTAATACACGGAATGGGAAAGCGGGGGCGGAAACCCACAGGGAAGGGAAGGAAACCGGCTGGAGCTAACCTTACATGTTAATTACTTTGAAATTAAAACCAATTATGCAGCTAGGTAATCTAGAGCTGGTTCAGAGTGTAGAGGAGGTGGGTGTTTGCACACAACATCACATCCTTATACCTAGGAGCCCTGAGCAGCATAGATCTGGTATCTGTAGATGTCCTAGACACTGCAGGGCTCCCCATGGCCACCGAGGAATGTGTATGCTGAAGCTTACCTTGTTAAGATGAGGAAGAGCCACATGATCAGTTATCAACCTATACTTTCCTATTCCAAATGAAAGAGCAGCACTGAGCTATTGGTGGTCTCACTCCCTGGATTCCTCAGCATCCAGTTCTTCACAAGTCCTGCCAAATCTCTTAGGTTTGCTTATCTGCCACTCCCTCCCCACACCCTGGCCACTGTGCCCTTTGCCCAGATCACTGGATCTGTGTCCTGTGCTAGCTGCTCTCCCCACCTGCCACAGGCTGGGGCACAGACAGTGAGCAGCAGACATTTGCTTAACAAAGCCTGTTGTGAACTCTCTCTCATGCTGCACTGCTTTTTCTCACCCATCAGGGTCAGCTCACTTGTTTACTTACAGACTTCTTACATGCACCAGACAGGATGCTAGGAACTCAGCTCCCAAACAAGAAGCACAGGTCTGACCACTGCAGAGCTAGACCCTTTTCCTGCTTCCTGCAGGAAGCCATCCTTGATCTCCAGACAGAGGCTTCTTCCTTTTGCACTTCTTACTTTTATTATTTTTCTTTTATTTATCCTTTATTTATTTTATTTACTTATCCTTTATCGGGTGTTACTGCCCCACTAAAAAAATAAAACCCTGTGGAACAGAGACCTTGTGGAATAGAGGCCTTGTTACTTTTTAACCTCCCAGAGTGCTTCATACCATAGCTCACATATATTAAAATCTCAACAGATGTTTGTTAATTCTACAGCATCCATCATTGTCTAATACGGAAAGTCTATTAATTTGTTCTCATCTCTAAGCTTTCAGAATAAATATTACTCTCATTAAAATGACTATTCACTAATCTGGGATTTAAAGCCTAATCTTGAAAGTATAATTCTTTTTTTAATTGATGAAAGGGGTTATTTCTCTGTTAAATACAGTAAGAGTTTTGCTTCAATAAATGATTGAGAAACAATTGGAATATATTCTCTTCCACTGAACCAATTTTTTTTTAGGATCTTTAATCTTCCAAAGAATTACAAATTGAAATGACAGAAAAATCAACATTGACAAAATAAAGGTCTTATGTCAGCGATTCAAACAGAGAGTGATCAAAAGTCACCTATTCTTTGTCAAGTGCCTTTGGTCTTTCCACTCACAGCCCAGTTTCCTGTGGGAAATAACAATAACCACTTGCCACATTTCGAAAAGGGTGTCATGACTTGTTGAGTTGTAGGAAGCATGAACCCTGGAGATTGATAGTTTGGGACCGTGCTTCTGTGCTGACTTACGACCTTGGTCACTCACCGTAAAGCACAAGGCAGTGAGAGTATCCATCTTTGAGAGTGACAGGATTCAAGGAGTTAATATTGGACAGCATGTGAAATCTGCAATCTGGTCTCTCTCGGTCAGAACGTAACCATTGTCCTGGATGTCTCCTTTCACAGCCCACTTTCTGACAGCTCCCCACAGCCTCCACTTTCTTTCTGACAGCCCCCCACAGCCTCCACACACACAAATGCAACAGCAAGGTGAAGCCCTGATTCAGAGCAAACTGCACCAGGGGTCAGACAGGCCTCGCTTTCACTTCCTCTTCATGGGAACATGAGTCACTAGGTGAGTATCTGACCAAGGGTCATAAAGACTCTGAGGGAAACCACTGTTTAAACTTAAGCTGCCTAAAGCCACTGGATACTCGTGTCATAGGACAACTTGGAGCCACTACCTGGACAGGGCTCAATTGACTATTTCAGAGAACTCCGTGGTCTCCCCTCTGAGATTCCTGGAAGGGTTGACCCAACCATCTGCTTAGAAATTTTGCTATTTGTCAGGTTCTCCTCAGGTGCAAAGAGCAATTCAGACAGTTCCTATGGTGACTATCTGAAAGGCCAAGCTACCTGTTGTGACAAAGATCAAAGGCTCTGGGTTCTTAATGAGTTTTGAAAAGAAGACCTCAGTCACCTTACCCAGCAGGTGGCTTATCGGGACCTTGACCTCAAATGTGGAACTCTCTTGGGGAGGTGTCCTCACTCAGTCCACCATAGCCTGGAAGTCACAGATGTCCCAGCAGACTGTGCAGGATCACAACACAAAAGCAGACAGTCGGCACTTATGAGCCTGTCATCAAAATATCTTACGATTTTTCCACCCCAGAGGAACTCTGTGAAGCAGACGCCACATGCATTTGAGATGAAAATTTCAAAAAGCAAAAGTCAGAGAAGTTAAGAGACGAGGTCAAGGTCACGCTGCCACGTTCACTCTCAGGCCTGAGCTCTCACTGCAGGGTCTTCTCACCTGAGAACGTCACTTCCATCCGCTGTCCACAGATTTCAAAAGATTTTGCTTTTACTCTGTGGTTGTTCGACTTAGTCCTACACCAATACGACTCACCCTGTCCTAAAACACACACCTCCCACCATGCCAAGGCAAAAACTGTATCAGCTGGAAAGGTGCTTGTTCCTATAGAGAATATATTTGTGTATTACCCTTTCCTACTCCTCTGAGCTTCACCCCAGATGTCTCTGGTTTTTAAGTGAGCCCAGTGTGATCAGAGGAATCTTCCTCCCAAGTTCATATGTCAGTATGCTAACTCCCAACTTCCTCTTGCTACCTCATTTTGGGTTCTTCATAGAAAACAAAGTTACAATGAGACCATCAGGATGGACCCTAATCCAAGATGGCTGCTGTCCCCATAAAAATGGAAAATTTAGACAGATTCATAGATACAGAAAGAACACTACTTGAACATGAAGGCAGCCATCTACAAACCCAGAGAGTGGCCTGGGACAGAAGTTCCTCCACAGACCTCAGAAGGAACCCTGCCAACACCTCGATCTTAGACTTGAACTCCAGAACCATGAGATGGTGAACTGTTTCAGCCTCTCATCCCTGACTTTAACTGAACCAGGTGCTGCCATTTCAGGACAGGGACTTGCTCAAGGAAGCCTGTACTATGCTAACGCTCTATTAAACATATCATGGCATCCCAGAAGAGACACAAGAAGCACAAGCATGAACAATTCTCTTCCTGGTCTCTAATGCCTCCAAATGGCTTCAAGCCATTGTAAGACACTCTTGTCATTTCTGCACTTCTCTGAGTAATTACAGAGACTTTCTACGTCTCAGATTTCCAAACCTAAAGAACTCAGTATGCAAACATTGGTCCACACCCACATCTGGTTAAAAACTCAGTGCTAGGCAAATCTTAACCAAGTTCTTTTTATCTTTTGGGGGGCGGGATGAGAGGGACCCCAATGGGCTTTAAAATAACTCATCCAACACCAAGGAACGAGCCATGCATAAAGCACAAGAGGTGGGGGAGAAGGACACAAAATTAGTTTATTACAGGGTAGTGTGGGCAAGAAAGGATGTGACTGGACTCATAATACCACCAGGACTAAGCAGTGCCTCATAGTCTGTGTGTCATTTATTTTACAGCGGCATTGTATATTGCTAAGAGCAGCATAAATTCTAAGGCAAGGCCAGATATGAATAAAGATCAGATTAAAAATTGGCTCACACCATTGTTCACCAAGCCATGCCGAGGTCACCCGAGCCCATCTTTCTGCTCTGGCTCACAAATCACTGGCACCAATTACGTTGCTTAAGTAGGAGCTGACCAATTTGTGCTCCTGACAAATTAGGGACCCAATTAAAGCAGCTCTTAATAAGCTAGAAACAAGCACCCAGGCAGAAAATGAGGTCTGCTGCCTCACGCTGCAGACTGATGACTCCCCCTGAGGTGAGAAGCAGTCTGGTGCACTTAGAGCTGAAGGAAAAGAAAAGAAGAGGAAGGAAAGGGAACAGACAGCTACACAGCTACCCCAGACACCCCACCAAAACTCTAAGCTTCTTGGTCTCACTAAATGGCACAGTGGAAACACATGTGAGCACCTGGATCTAAGTGTCCAAAACTGAAGGTTTTTATTTTATCAGTAGGTTCATGATGGGATACATGAATTCACAAGAGGATACATAGTTTCCCCGGATAACTCAAAATTATTTAAATTTGTATAATTAAATGTAATAGAAATTATCAACATAATTATCTTTATTAAAGAGAAAGATGGAGCTCTTGGGAATATTTTGAGAAACACCTTCATGCTCTTTCCTGGTTGGCTTTCTTTCTACCTAGCACTCCCTCACACCAGACAAGGACTGGGTCAGCTGGGAAGGAAAGGCCCCCACTCAAAGGCTCACAGGACGACTAGCTGTAGTGATTTGAATGAGAAACACAGAGCTCCAGGTATGTGAACACTTGATCCCCAGTTGGCGCACAATTTGGGGACATGGTACAGACATCCTTGATGGGGGAAGTACATCACTAAGAGTGGGCTTTGTGGGTTCACAGCCTTCCCCTACTTCCAGTTTACTCTCTGGCTCACATTTGCAGTTGAAGATGTAGTCTTTCTGATTCTTGTTCCTGCCTCCATGTCTCCTGCTGGTTGCCAAGTCCCACCCACTGCCCCCCATTATGGACCCTCCCTCTGAAACCATAAACCCAAATAAATACTGCCTTCTAAGCTGTCTTGGCCCTGACATATTATCACAGAAAGGTAACTAATGAGAAAGTATCCAATATTCTAGCTCCAAAAGGACAAATGTCTCAAGTCTTCAGAGGGTTAGGGCCTTTGATACGGGCATAACAACATGCTTTTCAACTTTCTTACCCCAGGAGACAGGATTTAGGTCTGTACCTCCTAATATGAGCAGGCTCACAACCCAGCTGCCTGGGAGGGGCCCAGGAGGACTCCAAATATAACTTACCACTACCATGAGGGTCCTCTCTGACCTAAAGACCAGGGTAGGAATTGCTATTTTTCATAAAAGGTGGATTAAAATTTTAGGAATTGAGCAGTATTCCTTCATGTGTATGAAGGTATAAAGTTAAGCATATTGTTGAGATAATAAGATCACACTTGCTAGCCTCAGAAATTCGATAGGAGATAAGTCTAAATTCCATTCTATACCACAGGACTGAGACACTAAAGGATGTTAAAAAAAAAAAAAAAAAAAAAAAAAAAGTCACGGTGTGCTATTATACTAGTTAATTTGCAAAATGACCTTGAGGCAAGTATTGTAATGGCAAAAACCACAATCTTGCTGAAGAACAGGAGGTTAACATTCTTCCTCCTGTAATTAAACCTTGACTGATGACTCGGCAGAGGACAGGAAGCGAAAATGAACTTAACTTAATTCTACCAAATGAAGGGTACCTTATCCCTTAATGGTGTATAATGACTTGAATGTCTTTTAAAGCTTACATTTACTCAACATTTGCTAAAGCTAAGCACCTTGGAAAATCTATTCATTTAAACACAACAATCCTGCCATGTGGGTCCCGTTATCATGCAAGGCAGGAGACTAAACCCAGGAAAAGGTTTTACTGACTGAAGTGGAGATCAAAAAAGGAAGCATGCATATGAGGAAGATGTTCATCTTTAAACATCTTCCAAAACACAGATCTAGAGTTCTGATTCTCTTCACTCCAGATCTGCGTGTCGCACTTGCCTACCAACATGTGGCCCTGGGTTTGGTCAAACCAACAAGTGATAATCTTTTAAATATGGTAAGAAAGTGTTGAATCTGGATATCTTAGATAAAATTTAGATTGTCATTACAGAGTATTTTAAGAAAAATTAAGGGTTTTTTTTTTTACCACCTATGCAACTAGCAAATATAGATTAATCTATTATGTATTATGTACATGAAAATATCTATTGTAATACAATCAATACTGAGTTACTGGTGACTGTCTTATTATAGTAAGTTAACATGCCTCAAATTGAAGTAAATATCCCTGTTCTTTCTCAAACTTAAAAATGACAGATGAGTCACACACATAAGAAAATTTATCATATCTTCCCTTGTTTAGGTAATCAATGAGTAGGCCACAGAAAGGCTAGAGCCATTCCAAGTTAAACACCAGGTATTTCTGAATGAATACAATTTTATGACAACAAATGACTAAATATTTCCACACCCATATGTGCATTTATTTATGGACCTTCTGAGAAAGGAACAAAAGATGCTGAGCACTACTTCCCAGAGTCACCTCTCCCACCACAAAAGGGGGGCAGGTTCTCTTTCTGGATCCTGCCTTTGACATGGGACAAACTTTAGCCTTGGTAAGAAGATACTGTAAATGCGTATTCATCTTCAACAGCAATGACTTCCCTCAGAGCTCAAATCTTCCCTCAGGTCGTCAAACCTGAAGACTTACATGGAAACCATTTGAGGGACTTTTAACTTTTGAATATGATTCATCAGTACCCAATCATCTTATCATTCTTATTATCAGGTCAGATCCCATGTTCTTAGCATAGCTTTGTGTAGGAGAGGGCATGTGTGTTGTAAGTGTGTGGGGGAGGTGTACGTGTGCAAAATAAAGATGATCTTTCTAGAAGACTGTGATGGTACACACATATCATCCCAATATACAGGAGAGTCACAAGCACAAGGCAGGCGGCCTGTACTGCATAGCAAGTAACCATCTAAAGCACCTTTCCCCACCGTGACACTACACTGTCTGTAAGCACAGAGCAAAGAGTAACACCTCAACTTGACCTGACTCAGTATCTGGACTTTCTCCTGGAAAAGAAAGCCAACCTTCACTTAGTGCCTTCCATTGCAGCAAGCACTTTACCTACGCATTTGTTCCTCATGATCACCCACTTGAGCAGGTTATCTGTTATCTAAATGAAAAAGATTAAGGTTCAGAGAACATAAGTGCACAGCCTCATGTGCTCTAGCCAATCAATGATGAACCGGGCACAACCCAACTGACCAATCCCAAAGACTCATAAAACATATGTCCCCCAGTTTACTGTAGATTCTCTAGAAAAGGATTCCTTTTATTTCTTTAGAAAACCTCAATGCTGACTGTTTTTCTTGTTATCCCAATGTGTACTTTCTTCTTTTAAAAAATGCCACACTTGCTACTTGTATTTTTATAGAAAAGTATGAGAGAAGGCATTGTCCGAACAGTTTGCTGGTATACCCTACTACAGGGAGCATCTGTCTCAACCCTAAAAAGTCACCTGTAATCAAGATACACAGGCAATGGCCAAAACTACAAAGATTCCAAGTGGCATATGACATCTTGAAAACCTCTCATTAGCAAACAGTTTATCTTCTATGAAGGGAACCAGAAAGCCAACACACACACACATACACACACACACACACACATACATACACAAACACACAGCAACCTACCTTTCCTACCTGTAAGGTGGGATTGGTGGATTGGTTCTCTCCCTTTAACTCTTCTAGTGCTTTCTTTAAAAGGCTCCTTTCTCCTCTGTGCCAACCCTTCCCACTACATCCCAGTCAGTGTTAAGAATCCAACACTGGATCCATCTTCTCTGAAAAGTAGACTGAACAACTGCTAGACATGTGAGAGACACCACAATACATGAGACCGAGATTCTGACTCCAATTTCTACAACATAGTTCTGGAGTTGTTCTCCGACCAGTTTTAGATGCTGATCACTAATGATGGGTACTCATGCTCATTTACACCTCAGAGACTCAATGCTTCCTTTAGTTTCACTCCAAGCTCAGTTCAACCAAAAAAAATGTATCAAGTTCATCCTATGAACTTCTGGAAGAATACTGAGGACAATCCACCCTTACCTTTCTGTAAGTAAGAAAATGCTGCTTAAAAGTTGATGTCGTCCATTCAGCTGTGGAGACACTTGCTGCGGCTGGAGAACCCCAGAAGACACTTCCTCAACCTGCTCTGCTCCTCTAGCCTCTCCCTTCACCCCAGTCAAACATTAACCACAACATTTTTATTGATATCTGAGAGTCACTGGGTATCATAAAGGTATCATTACATCCAGTCCAGGAAAGAAGTTACTTTATAACCATTCATACCGAACGTGCTTTCAAACTGGTTGCTGAGTTATTGCTGTTGTTGTGTTGTTGTTGTTGTTTTATTTTAAATATAGAGCAAATTAGAAGTTAAGAAGCTTAAATGAGGAAGTTGAGTGTGTATCCAGCTATCTCTGGAGTGTGAGCTCTGTGGCATCAAAGAGAGTTGTTAACATTTTACACAATCACTTATCGTATATCTGCAGAGGAGACTCTGTCAACAAGTATGTGTATAGGTTCCATGCAAATCCAAACTACAAGCCACCAAGTCTGCTGTCAATGCCATCCACTGACAGCCACTGGCAAGAGATTTTGTAGATGGCCCAGGTAGCATGCTGAAAGACACAGAGGGCTGTCCTAACTTCTGAAAGACAAGTTCTGGGAATAATCTTACTTTCCGTTCTTACCGAGTGTTCCAGTCAAAATGCTATAAAATCCTTTGTTTTGTTTTTGTTTTGTTTTGTTTTGTTTTTTTGTTTTGTAGCTACTGCCACAGACATCTTAAGTGAAGGCTTCATTCTGACTGATGGCTAAGTCCCACTCTTCAGTGCCTTTAGGAAGCCATCTTGAAAATGTGAAACAATGCCAGGCAGAAGTCACATAGATCAAACTTTGCCCTGTTTCTCGGGACCTTCTGAAGTGTGTCGGGATGTCTATGAAACTGCTGTTGCCTTTCCTTCCATTGCTTGTTTCAGGGCATTCTTGATGGGAGCTCCCTCCCTCCAATATCTCCTGGTCAGCTTTCCTGGGTGCTCTAAACCACTGTCAGAAAGATCCTACATACTGAGTAGCTTACAACAAAACTACCTCATTGCACACTGATTGTAGCATCTGTGGTGGAACAGAGGATGCAGGAACAGCCCTTCCTACTCAGTCTCACGCGAAATCTCACTGTATTTAGAGAAGTAAGATTAACGAGGCCAAGAACTTCTCAAATTTTGACCATCTCTGCTTTCTCATCAACTAGACAAAATGACCTTGGGCCACAAAATCAAATAGCTTCAGCCTACCTGATGAATCACTTCCTGGAATCAATCAATTGCATCTCTCCTCACAGGACTTCTCTGGAAGGAGCTGGCTTCTTGCC